>JAHXMU010000742.1:276130-339048 GCA_019455685.1 Philornis downsi
ATGCCTTTTACTTTACCGGAATTTTGATGCAATAAATCACACACAAATGATGGATGAACAACGAGTTGAACATGCAAATGCCATTTGCAACAAATTCACGCTCGACTAATTTACTCCTCACCACCACAGTCATAGCCATCGACGCCTGCTGTCTCTGCATTACACCCAACGACTCCTGAGATCATGCTACACATCTTGTTTTTCTACTTTTGGATTTGTATCTGCGAGTGAGTGTGTATGTGAGTGCCTGTTTAAAGTAAATGCGAATACGGGTACAATGATATTATGGTGGTCCTTTGGAGTTGATCCATCTCTCGGTGTGCTTGTGTATAGAAGAAAATAATCATCTTCCTTGCGTTCGTCTTTTTTCAATTACCTTTTTTTTTGTCATTCATAAAGGACAGTCAGTCGCTTCGGTCGCTTGGTCGGTCGTCATTCGGTCATTGATTTGACTGACTGTCATCTCATTTCATATCGTAGGATGTAATGTGAAAATAGCAGCATCAATGACAGTGGTAGTGTGACAGTGGCAGTCATAGCTTACGGAATGGAAATTAAATGAAAATGATAAAGCGATAAGCAATCAGACAGATAATCGCACAAAAAGGAACATCAATATGACAGCAGAATTCGATTAACATTAAATGAATGTAAGACAGCGACGCCACAGTAAGGAACGTGGATATTGCTGCCAAAGGGGCGGGTAGACAAAGTTTCTGTGATAGAGAGGTAAATGACAAAGGATATCGTTGTTCATTTCGTTGCTACATTTATCAATATCAAATAAGGAGTCCATATGCATTAATATAACACGAAGGCAACGGAGACGTTAACGAACGATGTGCCAAAGCAAAAAAGTAATGAGAAGTTTAAAGCCTTAAAAGCGAGAGGTTTTGATAATGTGTAAGTATTTAACAAGATTGCTCTAATTCTGGACTCGAATATTCTAGTAACGTATTATTGTTAATGTTTTATATAATTAAATTGGTATTTGTATTTGGACAATCTTCCAGACCCAATATTTTACAACTTTCGCCGGCATGAACGCTAATAATGCAGTCTAATAATGGTCTTTTCGATTTTATACTACACGATTATGGAATTCAATAATTCCATATGAACACGGAAGATTCTCACCATGCTTTGGATTTAAGAAGCTCTTAATGTCTTATAATACTTCACTAAAAATTATAGATGCTATACAGTTTATATCCTATCTTTCTCCATATTCGTTGTTAATGCTATCATTACTATTATCATAATAATCACTATTACAACTTTTTAAAAACTGAATTGTAAAACTTCTAGCATGTGTCGCAAAATGTTGGTCTGCGTAATCAATTTAGCCATATGCGGTTTTGGATTGCGATGTGGAAATAAAATAAATAAATATATAAAAAATTATATCATTTATATTTCTCCAAATAATAATCCAAAAGCATTGATTGCCATGACAACTCTCATCATGACAATTTTGTAAATGTCGTCCGAAACTTTTCTAATGAGCGCTACGTTGAACAATATTCCATTTTTGCTTTCTACTCATTTTGCGGGATGAAATGGTGTTTTTGACGTGGTTTAAAACATTAGAATGCCTACTAATGCAGACTTCGCAACAGCCAAACCTATAATGACCACTATTTTCTTTCCTTCCAACCCTTCTAGACTGATAAGCTGCTCCGATTTCAGTCTTGGAAACCAACAAAAAATGGTTGGCGTTGCTACTTAACAAAATTTTCCTCGCAAAAAACATCGTCCCGTCTGGTGGAAAAAATTAGTTTCAAATTCCACGATCATTTTTTTTTATATGGAGTTTCACCGCAAAAAGTCAGCAGTAGTACCGGCCTATACCTAAAAAAGACTTCCTAGACTACTTCATAAATACATGAAACTGATCATCCTTAAGGGAGACTTCTTAGTAAATCGTTGCTGTTTCTGGAACTTCGGAAAGTGTGTTAATATATTCGGTCAGTTAATCTAACCAATTTATGAAAATATGCTATGTTAAGTATTCAAAGCACAAATAAAAAATGCTGGTTTGCATTTTTAGGTCTACAGGAAGGAGTTCATATTTTTGGAAATTTCATTATCTGTCATCGTGAATTTGACACTTGTGAAGAGACCTACCGTAATACAGACGGCAATAAGTTCAGGAGTAATTATGTATATTCTTCTTCTTAGGTGGCAACTGGAATAGACAGTTTTATATATTATACGCCGCCCGTAGAAAATAATTCCAATCGCTTCGATCTTCTGCGCTTCTCCTGCAATTCGTCATACCAAGTTTCCATAGTACAAGCGTGGTTCTTCCAACGGAGTTTTGGTCGCCCTCTTCTGCGCCGTCCATCGAGTTCATTGTCGAAAACTTTCCGTGCCGGAGCAGTTGGGTCCATTCGCACAACATGTCCCTGCCAAAGCAATCGTTGTATATTAATGCGTTTGACCACGTCGTCACGTCATTGTTCATGCGACGCCGATACTCTCCGTTAACAATGATGGCTCCATATATTTTCCGGAGTATTTTCCTCTCGAAAACTGCCAGTACTGATTCATCCGCTTGCGTCATAACATAGCATTTTGCGTCATATACACAGATAGAACCAGCGTCTGGTGAAGTCGAATTTTTGTTTGTCGAGAGAGGGCTTTATCATTGAATCGCTTGTTTAGTCCATTGTAACATCTGTTAGCAAGGAATACTCTCCTCTTTATCTCTATGCTGACATCATTCGTTTTTTTTTACAGCGGAACCGATGGTTGAGAAGGCTGCAGTAACATCTCGCAGATTTCTGCCAATAATGTGTATGTTTTCGCGGGTATGCGGGGTTTGGAACATCGACAAATATTTGCTCAAGAGGTTTTAGAGAAATGAAAACGCCAAAGCACGTAAGAATTAAATTCGGGTTTTATTTGTCTGCAAATATATATTTCACCTTCAGAGCCACAATAATAAATTATTGATGATAGTTGGGTAAAAGTGACCGTATATTTCTTTTCAATGGTTCTTTTCTTCTATACAATAACTGGGGATTACTTAATTGACTAAGATTTAGAGACGAACTGAACTTATATCGTTAGAAGTAAAGATCGGTAAGCCTCCGTCTATTAACGAAACTTATTGCAAGAATACTGTTTAAGTGATTAATCAATACAAGAAAAAAAAATACTCATAATACAGAAAGGAATATAAAATTAGAACTATTTTAAATTAATGTTGGGTTCGGATTCAAACAGTGTATGTCATCTGCAACTGCGAGTAACATATAACTTTTGTTAAATATGGTACCAGACGTGTTAACTGCAGCTTTCCTCTTAATCATCTCCAACAGTATGTTAAACAGGTCGCACGATACACTGTCGCCCTTTCCAAATCCTCGTTTGGTGTAAACCCCCTTGCTAAGATCTTTGCCTATCTTTACTGAGGACTTCGTGTCAGTCAGCGTCATCCTACAAAGACGTATAAGCTTCGCAGGAATTCCAAACTCGGACATGGTCTCATACAGTTTTTGCCGTATCGGGCATGCGAAGGCAACTTTATAATCGACGAAAAGATGGTACGTGTCGATCTGTTTTTCTTGGATTTTGTCGTGGTAGTCTAAAGACCTACACTGATAAGGTCCAATCAAGTCAGTTAGAATCGACTTTAGTTTTTCACATATCACACTCGACAGGATCTTAAAAGCAATGAGTAAAGTTATGTACTCGTGTATGGGTCAAATTATGTTTATTACCGAACAAAAGTAATCACCTTAAGAGTGGCGAAAATAATTCGCCGAGTTTCTGAGTTCATAAATGAAAAAATTGGTGCGGCTGGTGAGTAATGCAAAGTATTATTTGGACCGTAACATTTGTACACACTGAGGTTATGCACGAGAATGTCCGTAATTTGACATGGTGAATTGCAACACTCAAAAGGGAGCGTTTGAAGCATCAAGTATCTTTTAATCAAATATGCTTCCTGACTTATTTAAGAGATTGAACAGTGTGCTCGTCGGTCTATCCAGCTTTCGTATTGGCAGACACGATAATTTTCGTAAGTCTCTATGAAACTCCTTAAAATTTCGTACAGCCTACTATTTTCCAAGATCGGAGCCTGTAGAATAATTTCAATAATTTAATTTCAATCTAAATATTTCAACGGAGCTGCGAGATATCGAGTTTGCTTCGTAACCGATATACCAGCCGGAACATCAATCAATACACTGAGAAACCTACTTGCTGATGCTGTTGCTAGTAAGAAGACTTGAATTGTCATTCTAAAGAAAGCATTTGAGTAAAAGATTGTCTTAATTGAAGCTCTTTCGGGGATAAGCAAATGGTTTCTCAGATCGAAAGATTTACACAGTTTCAACATTTTTTCAACACGTCATGGTTTTAGGATTAGATTTGATCTAAATTGTACAAAATAGATTTTTCATAATAAGAAATTAATTGAGATTTTCAAACAAAACGTTTAGTTTAAGACAGGGTTATCCGTTTGGTAATTTCAAAACCGCCGGTTTAGCAAGCTTGTCAGCTGTTAAATACATGGCATATGAAGTGTTATTTTTGTAAAAGAATTGTTTTAGAACCGAAGAAACCGTAAAAATAGTTAAAACTTACGACAAAAGAGTTGACTGAAATGTGGACACTTTTCGTGCATTGCTACGGGGTGATTATGGTCGTCATAATCGACCTGCTGTGGAAGGAATTGGCAAGATCATAAAGAAATTTGAAGAGACTGGAAGCGTAGCAGATGTGGTCAGATGTGAGCATCATCGTAATGGACGAACTGTCGAAAATATCGTTTCGAAAGTGTGGCGAATACTCCGAATTTCAATTTAGAGCGCTATGGCCGCATGATAACCGATTTTTTCTTGGCCAGCAATGGGCGATTATGAACTGAACGACGTATGAATTCATCAAGACGATACCATGAACCATACAAAAAGACCAATTATGGCAGGAGAAGTTTTCAGAAAGCGTAATTCCTTGTTTTGGCGACGTCAATTGACCACCATGGGCAAAATGTGGGGAAAAGTGGTCAAAAACTACCTCAAAATTATCCACTACTGCAACTAATCCAGAGGCGGTTATTTAAATGGCCATTTAAATTAAATTGTGTTTTATTTGGTGCATAATTACAGGCTCCAAACATTATAATGAAATGAAAGTTTCATCGAAATAATAGCTTTATGTGTGTTTCATTTCACTTTACTTTTGAATCCGAATAGCAAATAACCCGGCAGATATCACGGAAGGAAAATTTGAAAATTAGTTATTGTAATCCAATATTCCCTTGCAAGGCTTTAGGTAATCAGGACTTACATTTAAGAGAATACGCGCTAGTAAATGCGGCGACTTATACAATTGTTGTGGGCTTTCGAAAAATTAACGACTGCCTTATGATCCCTATTGCCATTTACACATTTAATGTGTACAACTATGATATCTGCTATTCACTACTATATCTCGTGAACCAAAGCAGCCTTGGAAAATCGAATACTTTTTTGAATTCCGCTGATCCAATATGTTCATAATAGAATAGATATTTCTGCAGACATACAAAAAAAATCCATATTTAGTACTTTTTCACAATTACAGCTGGTCAAATTTAATGTGTTTCACTGTATTATCATGAAAATAATTATATAAAATTATTTCCCATTTTCATTATTTAAACTTAAACGTCAAATTAAGTGTAAACAACTTAAGTCCTTGATGGGTACAACGTAATGCGAATACGATGACCCATTGCATGACCGGGTAAGTTTCTGTTGAAACGAGCACGAACAGGACCGCTGTTTCCTTGCAACCGTGCTACCTTGCCCCATACGGCACGGATTCTGGTCCCACGTTCGGGACGCTGAGGTACGCACTTCTTGGTTTCACCTTTGGCGCCGATCTTCAGGATGCCTTGATTCTCGTATTGATTTCTCAAACCACGCTTGTAGCTTGTGAAGACGACAGCCTTGACAAACAATCGACTGTGACGCTTGTATTTGTGTGCAGCCTTGACATCAGCAGCCTTTTCCGTCTTGGCGGCCTTAGGGGCTTTGGCTGGCTTGACAGCCTTGGGGATCTTAGGGACAGGAGCAGCAACAGTGGCAGCTTGTGTGTCAGTCATAATTTAACGGAAACTTGTCAAATGGTGAAAGATTAATTAAAATGTATCTCTTTAGGAAACTCTGTCACTGGCGCTGCATGGTTTATTTTATCTTACATGGATTTTAGAAATATTTTATTCGTTGATTTCATTACATTGACCGAACTGTAGTTTTAATGTAATTATATTTGTTATTTATTTCTATTGGATGGTGGCTTAGCTTTGCCTCGTTAAAAAAATGTCCTCACTACAACATTTTCTTCAATTCTTTTTACATGAACTTAATTGGTTTTCTTGAATTAAAACGGTTGTTTGACGTTTTTGAAGTAACGTTTGGAACAGTCGTAGTTACGCAATGAGAACTACTATGAAATAAAATTCCAACCTTTGCATTAATTTCTACCAAAAATCCATTTAAGCTTCTAAGTTGCAAACAGTCACATTTGTTTGCTGTTTTCATTACCTGCAAAGGCCACCAATTCCTTTCTGCCTACTCCTGTCACTCTTCTGTCCTCTCTCTCTCTTTTTCTCAACCACGAGAGAAGTAATGAAATTCGTTTGTTGTATATTTCCGTTAACTGCCGCCATTATTCCAACGGGCCAGAAACAGCAACAGCAATAGCAACATCCAAGTCACACGTCCTGCGATCGTCATGAATATGCAACATTGTATGCCGCGTGTGGAGCGTAGTCCATCGTCGAGCGAATGCCAGTGGTCCGACCGCAAACGACCCAAGTGAAATCTCCCGCTGTAACGAACAATCGTTATGAGGTTTTATGCAATGGTCGCTCGGTCTGTTGGCCCGGTTGGATTTGTTGCTGGCCGGCTGTCCTTTGTCGACTTGAGACAATTCTTTCATTTTGTTCCGTTGCAGTTGTTTTGTTCTTGGAACGTGAATACAAATACCCATTGCGACAACTTGTTACGGTTGGCAGAAGACGAATTGCCGAAAAAAAGTGAAGGAACGGGGCTCCAGTTAGCCAGCACAAGATGGAGGCAAATTTACATTATGCGCTTTATAATACTCTGTTGGATTTGTGACTGTTGCTGCTCCAGCACTAGATGGTATTGCAGCAACTATTGTTGCTGCTTTTGCTTTTGCGTATTGTTGATTTCAACGATTTCAACTGTGAATTGTCGGTGACCCCAATTTCTCTTTTGTAAGTTTAGGGTTTTTAAGTTTGTATCTTAATACAGCTCGGATTTTATTGCATGAATATGCAAATCTTCTTTTATAGGATTCAACAAAATTCTATTTAACGCGCTGGCGGTAGTACGTAGATATCAGCCAACCAGCGAGTCAGCCACCATAAATTGGCGCAAAATACCCCTCTTGTCCTTGTCATGGCTGACAGTGAATACATTCTTTACTTCTTTACTTTAGTTTGGAGCTATTCAGCTTACGAACCCTCCCGGTACATTGTTCCTCTCTGCAGTTCCAGGGACAAACACGAATGACTGCATTTGTTGTTGAATTGTTTTTCCGTTTCGCTTGTTGTTATATGAAAAGATTTTTGCTTTTCTTTTTGGACGTGGTTGTACAGTTTCGTGTTATTGTATTGTGTTGTTTGGGCGACAGGATTTAAAATATATGAATGTGAGTTCTTCATTTGTGCGAATGTCATAAGCTAAACTGTGGTGCTTTAGTAGTTCCAAGAAAGCCGAGTCATGTGACATTTTTGAACTGTCAGGTCGAACCCAACGAATTAGAATTCAGCCTGGATTTTACGGGTTAGAAGGCACCAATTTATCACAAAGGTACAAAATATTTACATGCGATAGTGAGTAGTGATACGACCAAATTGTTGGCAGTATTATTTTGAACAGAATTTGGATTTTGGTTTAGTTATGAGACGGAGTCTGTAGGTTATGAACTGGTTGATTTATTATTAATGAATCTGTAGATCTGGTTAGGTTAGCAATGCTTAGGCGACGTGGATATTTGCGGCTATCAAGGATGTGTATATTTTATGAGATTTCAGGTGACCATTTTGATGACCAAATTTTCACAAACGGAGTAATAATCTTAATAAATATTCGACCAATTTGAAGGGTTTAAATGACATCATGAAAGTATAATCCCATTAATTGATTGATTTCATTACAACTATCTGAAGCAATACTGTAATGCAATTTGTTTTAACCATTATTACTCTTAGCAATAGTAATGATTTTAGACCATTTACGGATAATTCCATTGCAATTACCAACTGTAGTGAAATCACACCAGTTATTCAATCAAATATAAGCTTTACCATTATTCAGTCATTTCGGTCGTATTCATTTTGAGTTGTAGGACCTGAATTCTGTCAAGCTCTTTATTTTTTTGTTCTCCGAAGAAAGAGATTTTGCTATTTGATATGTTTAAAAGCGTTATTTCTTTGACAACAATTATAGCTGGTATTCAAAATTTTTGATTCGATTAGTTCAACTTCATTAATTTTCCAAAACTAGTAGGCATAACAGAGAAAACATAAAAATCTGCTTTTAACTCGATGTACTTCTTCCGAAGATATTTAATAGCTTCTATTCCCTGTTTATGGCCAGAACTATCAAATTCCTTAAAACGACATCAACCATAGAGTCCACCTTCTCATTGTTGGCAATTCTTTTACCACCCAGCCATTTTTTTTTTTCAAGTTTGGAAATATAAAATAGTCTGAAGGAGCTAAATCTGGCAAATAAGGCGCGTGATAACGCAATTTGAACTTTAATTCACTAATTTTGGCCATCGCAATAGTGGATATGTGAAGTGAAGCATTGTCTTGATGGAACAACACTTTCTTTTTTGCCAAATGTGCCCTTTTTCCCATCATCGCCTAAATTCTGCAATAAATTAGCATAATATCCGCCGTTGATAGTTTTTCCTTTGTCAAAGTAATCAGTAAAGATAACCCCATGAAACAGACGCCATGTCCTTGCCTGAATTGATGAAACGGTCTTCGTCTTCTTTGGACACGATTCTCCCATTCCAGTCCACTGCTTTGACTATTCCTTTGTCCCTGGTGTGAAGCAGTGGACCTATGTCTTATCCATGATTATAAATCGACGCAAAAATTCGGCTTTATTGCGATGAAACATCGCCAAACGCTCTACTAAAGCGTCTTCACGTCGCTGTTCTTGCTCTATTGAAAGCAAGTGCGGCACCCATCTTGTGCACAGATTTCTCATCTTCAAATCTTCTGTTAATATACGATGTATAGCACTTTTTGAAATGCCTATCATTTCAGCTAGCTCACACACCTTCAGCCGATCATCGACGATCATCCAATACCATTTTGTGGATTTTCTTAACAGTGTTTGGAGTAGACACCTCAATTGGTCTACCATTACCGTGTTCGTCGTAATAGCTCGTACGGCCTCGTTTAAACTCTGTTATCCAATATTTTACAGTCGTAAACAAAGTAGTAAACTCTCCCAGAGTGGAATCTTGTTGGGCTTTAATATTGGGTGGACTAAGAAATTTCAAATGAAAATGTTGAATTACATAACGGTGACCAATTTTTTCCATGTTCACAAACTCTCTGAGATCGTTTACGTTTGATGGCTCAAATAAAAATACTAAACAATGTAGCGTCTGGAAACATAAAATATATATTTTGTCAAGGTTGTCAAAATAAGTTTTTTCAAAATACTAGCGCCATCTATACGTTATAGCGGCTAGTTTTGGGACCGCGCTTGTATCATTGAATGGTAATGACGTTTTTTTCCATTTTTATTATTTGAAGCAACTGCAATGAAATTTCAATGGTAATAAAATTGCCTCATATATTCCCCATAGTCTATGTTTAACAGGGTCGAAAATCAAAGTTGTCTATAGTAGAATTGCTGCACGTTTCTACGATTTTTTTGAAAATGTTTTGGAATATAATACTAAAATGGTCCATCAGCTAATTTTACTAAATGCCATTGATGGCGATAGCTTTATAATTTTATTGGATTTCTTTATGAAAAGTAAGTGTATAAATTTGCAGCGTTTATGCTTACTTGTAATAATTTGAAAATAAATTACTGAATGCTCAATTTGTATTTCAAAAATGTACTGCAAGTTAATGTAAAACGCTGATACGAATCGAACCTTCCCTCCTTAGCACAAACGCTAACATTTGTTCAGTAAGAACAACAAATTATTGCATTGAATGTCATTCAAAACGAGAAATAATGTTTGCTATTTTTCACTTTTGTGGTTAAAACTGATACTAAAATTTATCAACCTCCAATTGGAGACTAGGTTGTAGGCATCGTTGATCGTTTTTAGAACTTAAAAGTTTTAATTACCATTAATTAACCACTTTTTTTTTAATTAAAATTAGAAATTAGAGTTGTTTGATTTTTCTCATTGAAGTCTCCTGGTCAATATTCCTATATTTTGTTCCTGGCCATGACAAATGAAGCAAGTCGTATTTGAACTTTGTGGGCACAGTTTTAATCATTAGAAAGGAGCAAAAGGTTTCGTATTATCTGGAAATATTCTAAATTTGTTTTCGACATTATTAAAGTAAAAGTGTTAACCCTGAATCATTCTACTTTCAGTCATACTGAAGGAATGAGGGTGTGTTCCATTCGAAACGCAAAATAAAGCACTTAGAAGGAAGCACTTAAGGTACGATAACCATATCTTTGGCGATATCCACTTGTTTGGCTTGCTGGATGTGTAGTAAACACGATAACTAATCGTAAATCTTTATGAAATTTCTTATAGTTTGGCCAAGTTGAGTATTTTTCCAGATCCTAGCCAGGGATTGTAAATGAGCTATATGAACACAATCCTTATGGTGTCACATTCATGCTGGTACATTCCATGCAAATTGACCGATTTTCCCAAATTCAGTTGACAGACATATCGAAATTTAAATTTTCCTCTGTAATTTCTAATTTGAAGGCTGCAGTTAGTTTAATTTTTGTCAACTGTATTGCTTTGTAATTCCTAATAACTGCTTTGATAATTCCTGTACAAATTACTCAATTTTTGTCAGATATTCCTAGACCCATTTTTACCATTCATTTGCACGAAGTTCAGTATAATTTTGTGCACGTCAGGCATTTAATAAATATAGTTCTGAGGACAAAAATGAACCACATTGTCATGCGCCTTAAGGTGCCATACAAGCTAATTGGTCGATTCAACAAAAGTCCGCAGTCCTTCTACAATTTCTAGGGAGAGCATTTCAGAAAGTTACTGTTTTACTTCCTAAACAGGGTGTCCGTCGGGAAGGTATACTACTTTGTTTGTTTATAATTTGTGATTAAATGAAAGAGAATGAATCTTATATTGATAAATGTTTTATTTAATGTCGGCAATTAAGTATGGAATACAATATCAGATAAATGTCCGCCTCTGTTAGCCTCACAAATGCGAGCCCTTTGAGCACATTTTCATTACATTCTCACACATTTCACGCGGTATTTCATTAATTTCATCACGAGTATTTTGTTTAAAAATGTGCCTTGTCACTCATTATGATTTTTTCATGAAAATCGGGATTGTCATGGGCGAGCTGTAACATTTGCAACTATTGGCATATGTACGGCGGCGTAAATGGTCTTGTGGAAGAAACTTTTGTGTCAACTGCATCTTAAATGGAAACAAATGCAAATCCTTGTGCAAAATTGTGGCCAAAGTTGTTCTTTGAAGACCAAGCTTCTAAACACGGAGTCGAATTGAGGTTGATGGATTGTTTTGAACACTTCCTTGAACGGCAGTAATGTACGATCTTGCAGTACATTGTGGTCCATGCTTGGTCCTATCAGCTATAGATCCTCTTTCTTCAAAATCATTCACTACACGATAAATAGTGCGTCTCGTTGGCGTCATAATAAATTTGCCACGTCTCTGCTTTACGACTTCCAGAAATGAACTATCAAGACTATTGTTTACCAAAATGGCAACGAAACAAAGTAGTATACCCTCCTGACGTACACCCTGTATTATGCTTAAACTCAAAGTGTTTGTTTTACATGCACAACGCAAAAGGGCGTTGGATGAAAGCACATGTCTGTCAGTTCACTAGAACGAAATTTTTATGGTGGTTTTGACATCGCGTTAAAAAGGGTTGGCCAAATTATAGATATGTTTTTATATGTTAATATCATCAAACAATTTTATTGGAGACCTACATCCATAGAAATTTGCTGAAGTTAATACAAACACTTTATTTTGGATGTATTTAAAGGAACTATTCAAGAACGAGCTAAAAGTGTTTCCAAATATTAATTATCTGCTACAAAATTCAACTATTTGGTGGCAGCCCAGGTAGAGAAGATTACAAACCGTTTCTTTTTTAAATTATAGAGCTAACTGCAAGAAACATTTTCTATGATTTTGTGTATTTAAAGATTTATAATGTAAGTCTAGGATAGAGTTTAGAAAGAAATCAAATTTGTTTTAATGAAATAACCAATTTTTTTTATTTATATAATATAATAAATAAAAAATAAAATAAATTAAATATTACATATTTGGAAATATCGGTTAATTTTTTCCATAATCCCGTTTTAGGTATTAAAATCCAGTTAAACATGATAAAACTTTTAAGTGCACGAAGATTTAGAAAACTTGATTTAGCGTATAATCCGTAATTTAAGAGTCTGCGGTGACAATTATAACACCCACTAAGGATCACCCTGTGATTTGTGCGTTCCAAAATATTACGATTTTTTAAAATAAAATTGTTTCTTATAAAAGTAATCTTTAGTCCGTTTCCGTAATAGAAATTTCTTTTCCGATGATAACCTGATAATTGATGTTTTCTAGCGGCCGGAATGCAGCTAAATCCTAGTCGGAAGAGTGGTGGCTTGAAAAGCCTACAGTCACGAATTGTATTACCGAAGCTTGCATGTGATTCAACCTGCAAAAAAAATAGTAAAGACTACATCTTTCCTGTAATGTCTGACATGATGTGTGGATACCATCTACATTATCCGTGAAAAGTCAGTTGCGTTTATTGAACTTTTCCTCTCAGGATTCCCAAAAAGCAAAACTTTAGTTGGCTTTTTTTGGCCGTTGTTATTGGGTATCCTTGTTTGTCTAGTTTGCAGTGTTTATGTATGAAAGCCTTTGGGGATTTTTATTACAACAGTGACTATTTTTCCATTAAGTCAATGAATAGATGGCGAATAACTGTTGGCTGTCATTTTGTTTACTTAATGTTGCTACGATTATTGTTGGATTTGTTGTCTGTTACTTTAGTCTGAACATTAGATTTTCCCCAAATACTGGGCCCCATACATTCGTTAGTTTGTACACATATGTATGTCCTGTGTTTTGGCAAATATATTTGCCACCAATGATATCGATATTTTGTCACTTCTGTATGTATGGATGAGTGCAATGAAATTGTGTACAATTACAAGAATGAGTTAGACAATTGCAGTTTTGTATGTTCATACATATTACAACATGTAATGTCTATCTATACCAAAAATCCAAATATATTTGCTACAAAAACAAATGTTGTGGACTTGTACGATATATGGTGAAGTTTATTTCCGTTGTAGGACGGTATTATCGTTCTATCATTTGGTATGTAGATGGAATACTCTGATACTATCAGCAGCTCCAATAAATTACAGGAAGGGGTCTGAATTATACGTGTGTGTTTCTAGACGTCGATTTATATGCTACTCGATTTCTTTCCATTTGAATAAAAGGTGTGAAACTGTTTGTTGAGTCATTAGGTGCAATTTCGTTCGTCGAGAATTTTCCTTCAATAATGATTCCTTTTCCAAGTTTTTGCACTCTTTACGTCTTTCTATTTTACTTTCTCTGTCCTTTATGTCAAATTCACTACTATTGAAATTTTCAAACCATTCCCCACAATTTCTTCCACTTAAGGAACAACTGCAGATTTCTTTAAATTAAATTAAAGTTTTCGTACATGACGTCTTTTCGACTTAAAACCCAACTTTTTTTTTTTGCAGGGACTTATTTAAATCTCCAAGAATATACCTAGCAAAATAAATGCGTCCAAGGAAACAAACATTCAACAGATTTCGTGATAGGGAAGTGGTGACAAATTGCGTAATCAGAAAGGAAATTAACACAGTTGTGATTGGAGGGAAGCAGTATTTTATGATGCCTCTTCCTTACATTTTCATGACTGATGAAGTTGGTTGCAATTTTGCATAGTACAAAAGAAGTTCTTTGTTCCAAAAAAAAAAAAAAATGTTTCTTCGCACTTTGTGTGTAGAAAACGTTCCATTGAAAAGTATTTCCTCAATAATAATAATTTTACTAAAATTGCTTTTGAAAAAGCATTCCCAAGGATTGCTTTTATTACCAAATCTGCGCGCAGATTCCGTAAAAAAAACCAGTAGACAAGCACATAACTGGAAAAGCATCCAATATTCCGCGGGATCCAAGCTTATACACCCCATATTATTAGCAGCAGTCTACAATATTATGGATGGGCGTTAAGACATAAATTTTTAAGGAGATAGGAATTAAAACATATCCTTTGATTTCTGGATATTTATAGCTTTTATAAATGGAATATATATATATATATATGGAATATAATATATCTGTTATCATATAAGGAAGGATAAACAAATTTCTTCCCAAAAACTTTTAATTGGAGCTTCTTTTAAATAGAGTTCATCGTGTTCTCTAAGAAATAGATTTTGAAGTACTTCATATTAAGATGTTTTACTTTTATTGTTAGGTATTATAAATGGCAATCGAACCAATGTTTTTAAATACTTCATGACCGTAGTTTTGGAAGTATTTGGTTTAAAAGTTCTTCTTTGAAATGAGTAAATATGCATGGATTGCATCTTTAGAAGTGATGAAAATGTGAATCTTTTTGAATGGCTTTCACTTTTGTTGGTGGGTAGCGATGCGAGAATTTTTTGAAAATAAATTTTTGTTTCGAAGTATTCAGTTTAAAAGTTCTTTTTTGGAATGAGTGAATATGCATGCAATTGCATCCCCAGAAGTGATGAAAATGTGAATCTTTTTCACCTTTAATTTCGTGGGCAGCGATACGATCATTTTTTAAATTTTGTGGAAGTGATTTTGGTCATTAAGCAGTATGAACTGTGTTGGATTTGCCCAAAATGGGAGAATAAATTGATAATAGTTCATTTATATTCATCGTATAGGTATTCACATGAACACATTTGTATAGATCCCTTTCATTTACATATATATAGAAATTTGTTGAGTCTTTTACGATAGGAATTATAGTTAAGGCCTTCTACATTTTAGCTGACGACGGTTTAAATGTTAAATACGTTGTACGGTTGGAAAAAGTTTAGCCAATAGGAACAGGAAGCACCCGATGCTGATTTCGGGAATATAAACTTTTTCATGTCTGGCTGGCCGGAAGGATTATGCGCACTATAGTTAAAGTAAATCTGTTCTGCCATGCCATGCCTAAAGCCATCTTAAGCCATGGCATTGAATGAAAATAAAGTCATGATGCCCACTCAAAAATGCGAGATTTGTCAAAAATCGCTTTTACACGATAAACTTGGAATTAGTATGTACACAAAAGTTATGTGTGCTGGAGTAAGATTTAAGATTTTCTACCGTCTAATATAATTTGTAATACCGAGAAAATTTGTTCCACTCATTCTCGGCATACCCGATCCTATGTATTCTTTTTGTCATAATCTTTTTAACGTTTACATGAATTCAGTAAACCTTTACAAACTGTAGTCTTTTCCTACATTCTGTTTTAGGGGCGTCTGCTCAGGTACCTCTCATACAAAATAGCAGATTCTTTAAGGATCACATATTTTCGTTTATACAGAGTTTAGGCGTGTCAGAACCACTGGCCTGTCAAGGCTGTCATTTGTTAATACCTGCCATCAGAAGTGTTATTTATTTAGTGAAATGTTTGCCATATACGAATATGAATTGTTGAACAACCGAAGAACGCGTAAAAATGGTTAAAACTTACTACAAACGTGGTGATTCAAGCAGGAATCAAAATTATCGATTTTGACCTTATTGCATGAGAAGTTTGCAGAAAGCATAATTTCGATGGCGTCAATTTGCCACCACGATTATGTGAATTTTTGTTTTTTTGTAGGGATATGTGAAAGACCGCGTTTGCGTGCATAATCCCCAAACGTATCGACCGAAGTGTGTGAAAAAGCGGTCGAGAACTATCTCAAAAGCATTCACCGTCTCAACTAATCCAGAGGCGCTCATTTAAATGGCATTGCATTTCATAATGGCAAAGTCCAAGCATTATAACGAAATAAAAGTTTTATCGAAATCATAGCTCTATTAGTGTTTTATTTAACTTTACTTTTAAAATCGAAAAATGAATAATCCTGAATAAAAAATGGCTACATATTTTAGAACTGGTATGTTCGAATTATTTAGAATTTGGTCCGACGGTGTAGGCCCACCGTTTCAAGTATCTACTTGAATTCGCTTCAAATTAAGCCAGTGCAATGTTTCTTTATGCTTTTGTTTAAGGCTTAACTCTAAAAATTTAGCCACTCTCATTCTGGTATTCGCTTTACGATATGGCCGGCATGATGTACCATAAATCACTTATTCACCTATAATTTAGAATTCACGTGCTAAAATTAGTATTTTGTAGATCATAATGCCATTTATGAACCTGGTTAGTTCTCCTATCTGTTTATATCCCCTGTATAAGGCTGTATCAGTATAATTTTTTCCGAAGGAGGCAAACAAAAGAGATCTTCTACTCTCGAAGCTTTTACAAGGGTTACTTGCAGTAGAGCTTAGTTTGGCAAATAAGAATGTAATAGCAAATAGTAGTCCTGAACTATGGTGTTTTCTGTATCGGAAAATATTAAATTTTTGAAAAAAATTTCTGAGCACTGTTTCCTTGAATTTTCTGGATCAATTTCTTTCGAACTTGTTCTTTTCTGCCATAAAATAAACTACGAACGCGATTTCCTTAGCAAAAGTTAGTTATAGACTTTAAAGTTATTCGACCGCAAATGTGTGACAATTGTGGAATGTGTGGCAACATTTGCGGTCGAATAACATTAAAGTCTATAACTGAAACAGTTTTTTAACATTACGGTTATTGTGTTACATTAATAGTGTTTGCCGTGTTTAATTAAAACATTAAATTAATATGTTTTTCCTTTCATTCTTTTAATTATCTTATCGATATATTTTTAAGTTATCTGTTTTCGTATAAGGTTCTTCTACAATTTTTGGGAAACAAACATTTTTAAAAAAAAATCTGGTGCATTTCTGTCCACTTACCTACATAGATTTAAAAAAAAAATTAAATTTTTCACATAGAATGATATCCAGGGGCAAGTGATAAAATATACTCGTCATATTACAATAGATTTTTGAATACTTTTTCCCCTCTATTATACAACAACACAACAACCAAAGGTCCTTACTTGCCCGGCCGTCCCTTGAAACAATGCCATCTATTCAAAAAGGGCATAACAAATTCGATGACTGCTGGCACAGCACATCAACTTGTTGTATTTAACAATACATACAAGTGCATTTTCATTATTTTCTCTGGTGTCATTATTGACAATTTGACAGTTGATAGTTTTTAGTTGTTGTGCTTTATTTTTGCTCTTGTAGTTATTTTCGGTATGACTGATATCTGGCAACCGAATACGGGTGTCTGTGACGGTGCGCTATGGGGTGTTTTGTATGCTTAGAAGCAATAGTGTAACTGTCAATTTTCAAATAATGTAACCATGCTCAATCAATCACTCACCTGTCAAATGCTGCAGGTTATTTAAAAGCACATTCATACGCTCACTGAATCAAATCCATCTCGACCCCTGTGCTTCCACATAGAAAACGCCACCAGCACCAGAAGCTCCCTGGCCGGGGTTAACACGAACATCAAATAACCATCACCAGTGACAGTACCAGTACCAGCGTCCCGATCACGAGTGGTGTGACTTTTGTTTTTGATTATAACACCCAACTTCCATGTAATATTTATGATGAGACTTTAACTAAATAATGCAAAAGTTTGTAATGTATTGCTCTGTGCTCGTATTCTGTAGTATTCTGATTGGAGCGAAGACACAGATATTGTGGTCTTTAATGGAATAGCTATTGTCGGAGGCTAAAATGGAATAATAACTAATAACGCATTGTTGATGGACTAAATGAGAAACTTCTAATTGGTTTGTGTAGTTTCTCTAATTATTAGGAAATGGCGATGCGAACTCTCTCGAAACTATTTTGTTTACCATTTGCTTGATTACTTTGCACTAAGGAAGCGCTGTCAGTTTGTTTCGTTAGTTTTATATGGATTTGTTAGTATGAGTGGACCTATTTCTTACGCAAATTCTATAAACCTCTGTCTATATCCAAATAACGACTTTTCGCCGAACCTAAAACCTAGCGATATTTAACACATACAGATACATTGATAGAGATGATTGATACGATAGCAGGGGGAGTAACGGGGAATCCTCTAATCAATTTGATACCTCTCTCGTTGTAGTTGTGGAATGTAAATGTGGAATTATGCAATAGCGATGATCTTTAGGAGGACCAATTTCACAGTTGGTTTCTACCAGAGAACTGAAAATTGGAACTTGTAATTTGGATCATATAATTTCACAGTCATGTGACTGTGAAATTATATGTAATCAAATTGATCGTGCAGAAATAACAAGTGGCGATAAATGAAAGGTGAGAATTAGAATTAGTGCCAGTTCAAACGAGATTTATTCAGGCAATGAGTTGTGTTGAGATCTAATTTATAAGTGATTTTTTCTTATTACAAAACTTTCGACAACAGTTAATTTCATATGTTACAATTCAGAATTCAATTACATTTAGTACACATATTTTCATTTCATATTTATTTAGTGCTTTCAAAATCATCGATCTGGCAAGGCTGTCAGCTGTTAAATACCTGTAATCTGAAGTGATATTTATTTACTGAAAGCTTTGCCATTTACGAATGTGATCATCTAACAACAGAAGACCGCGTACAAATAGTTAAAACCTACCACACGACCGATTTTGCCTTTATTGCATGAGAAGTTTCTAGGAAGCATAATTTAAGGCTTTGGCGACGTCAACTGACTTTCTTATCCGTGTTTACACGAATAATCACCAAACATTGGAGCATTTGCAAGTTAATACTCGTCAATTCAACTACCTCAAAAGGATCCACTGATGCAACCATCCAGACGTGGTCATTCAATTGATATTGTATTTCATAATGGTAAGGTCCAAGCATTCCAACGAAATAAAAGTTCCATCTAAGTCATAATAGCTGTATGTGTATTTTATTTAACTTTACGTTTGAAACCAAAGAATGAATAATATATGAATATAGATATATACTCATCTATATACCTAAATATATACATATATATACAGGGTGTCCGTCGGAAGGTATATTATATATATACACCATTTTGGTAAACATTAGTCTTGGCAGTTCATATTTGGCAGTCGTGAAGTAGAGACGTATCAAATTTTTTATAGAAATATATTCGATAAACCAAAGTGTTTTAATCGTTAAAACATTTTGTCGAAATCAATTATCGATTACTGTGACGATGAGAAAGTTACATGAAATTTTTGGGAGAAACAACGTGCGAACAAGACGCACTGAATGCCAAGTATGAACCACAACGTACTGCAAGATCGACTGAAAACATTACTGCTGCTCAAGAAAGTGTTCAAAACAATTCATTAACCTCAATTCGACGCCGTGCTCAGGAGCTTGGTCTTCAAAGAACAACTTTGGCCACAATTTTGGACAAGGATTTGCGTTGACATAATAGCTTCTTCCACAAGACCATTTATCCCGCCGTATATATGCCAATAGGATGTTACAGCTCGCCCATGACAAGCCCGATTTTCATGAAAAAATCATAATGAATGAAGAGGCACATTTTCATTTGAATGTATACTCGTATGTGAATAAAAAAAAATAGTCGGTTCTGGGCAATAGAAAACCCTCAAATTATTCATCAGTCACCTTTGCATCCATTAAAAGTGACAGTCTGGTGTACAATTTGGTCAGGAGGAATCATTGGACTTTACTTCTTTGAAACTGAAAACGGCGTAACAGTAACTGTCAATGGGAAGCGATTCGTAATATGATTGAAGTTTTTTTAACCCCACAACTGCATGCTTTGTGCTTGATTAACACGTGGTGTCAACAAGACGGTGCCACATCGCATACAGCCAGGATTACAATGGAATTACTGCAAGACTTCTTTCCACAATAAGTTATTTCAAGAAACGGCAATGTTGAATGGCCTCCACGGTTGCCTGATTTGACTGCTCCTGACTTCATTTTGTGAGGATATCTGAAAAGCAAGGTTTATGCAAACAAACCAGAAACGCTTGAGCAACTCAAACCAAATATTCGTGATGAAATTAATGAAATGCCGCGTAAAATGTGTGGGAATGTAATGGAAAATATGCTCAAAAGGGCGCGCGTTTGTGAGACTAACAGAGGCGGGCATTTATCTGATATTGTATTCCATACTTAATTGCCGACATTAAATAAAACATTTATCAATATAAGATCCATTATCTTTCATTTAATTACAAATTATAAACAAATAAAGTAGTATACTTTCCCGACGGACACCCTGTATATATAAATACTCGTATTATTATCAATCCCAATTTCTCGGAAAATATAACAAATGTATCAATATGGGAAATTGTGTGTAAAGTGAACAAACTTTTAAATAAAAAGCCTAAATTCATTGAACACTGTAAATGATTTTGTGTAATTTAATTTCATTATATCTTGAAATTCTTGTAAACTTCATTCTGAGATTGAATTTTAACAGGACTTCAGATTATTTATTAGTAAAATTAAAAGGAATTACAAATACATAACTTTGAAGAACATTTTTTAATAAAATGTTTCCTTCTTTGTTGTTATGGTTGTAAAATACAGGTCTAGTTCTTTAATTCAAGAACAATGATAGCCTTTGTTCATGTTTATTGATAGATTTAAGAAAAGAAATAATTGAGGTGATCCTGCAATGAAAAACTTTCTGTTGCATATGCGTGAATGAATTTCAATGGAATTTCTAGGCAAAGCTGTCAGTTGTTAAATACTTATTTAGTGAAAGGTTTGCCACTTACGAATATGGATCGTTTAACAACCGAAGAACGAGTAAAAATAATTAAAACTTACTACAGAAGCGGTGATTCAAACGTGGATACTTTCCGTGCATTACGGGGTGATTATGATCGTCATAATCGACCTACTGTGCAAAGAATTGGAAAATTATAAAGAAATTTAAAGAGATTGGAAGCGTTACATATGTAGTCAGGCCTGTGCATCATCGCAATGTACTCAGTGCCGAAAATATCGCTTTTAATACGAGTTTGTCGATTCTACAGCTTTCTCAGCAATTGAGTCTCTATTACGCCACATTATGGAGTGCATCAATAGTGCGTCAGTAATGACTCTTTTATACGCAAAGTGTCCATAGGGACAGTTTTCTATGTGAAAAGTGCCAACAAAGACAGTTTCCTGAATGAAAAGTATGGACAAAAACTTTTGTTCTATACTAAGTGCCAGCAAAGACTCTTTTCTGTATAAACAGCATCAACAAAGACTCTTACCAATATTAAAAGTGTCAACAAGGACTCGTTAATCCTTATGATTTTCTGTACGTAGTGTCAGAAAAAGGTATTTTTCCATATGGTAAGCGTTCATAAGACAACGCAGTTTTCTACGAGGTGTGCTCAGAAAATAAGGTAAATTTTAATTTAAAGATGAGTGAGCATTATCATGATGCAACAGCCATGCATTTTTTCCCCACAGTTCCGTGCGTTTTTTTCGTATTGCTTCACGCAAACGGCGCATAACTTCAAGGTTATACTCCTTATTTACTGTGCGACCTTGTGGTAAGAACTCCTGATGCACTACGCCATGGTAATCGAAGAAAACAGTGAGTAAAACCTTGATAGTTGATCGAATTTGGCATGCTTTTTTTGGTCTTGGCTTTCCTGGACTCTTCCATTGGGACGACTGGGCTTTTGTTTCAATGTTATAACTATATGCTCATGATTTGTCACCAGTTATGGCAGTTTTAAGCAAATCTGGATCATCGTTCACGTTATTCAACAATTCCTGAGCGATGCTTATGCGACGTTGTTGGTCAAAATTCTGCAATTTAGGCATGAACTTCGCTGTCACACGCTTCATGCCCAAAATTTTCAAAAAGATTGCATAGCATGAGCCAGCTGATGTGCCAACATCCTCAGCAACTTCTCTAGTTGTGAGTCGACGATTCTCCATAACAATTTTCTTCACTTTCTCAACATTTTCATCAGTTGTTAAAGTGCTGGGGCGTCCAGAGCGACGCTTGCTCATTCACAACTTCTCGACTTTCTGTGAAAAGCTTGTACCACTTGTAAACATATTTTTTAGTACTCTCACCGTATGAAACTGTCAACATTTCAAGTATTTTTGAGCACTTAATTCCATTTTTTACACAAAATTTAAAGTAACTTTTTTAATCCATCGCGTCGCTGATTACGCAAAATACTTGTCTTATTTATGCCTCTCATAAACAATCTACTCGTAAACATTCTATATGGATAGAACCGCGAAATTTGGAAATTCGCCTTATTTTTTGTACACCTCGTACATGAAAGATGACAGTTTTTTAAAAAAGCTTTTATGCGAAAAGTGTCAATAAAGTTAATTTTGTATATGAAAATGGACGTGAATTCCCCACCCACATTGCTAGCATTTGAAAGTATGAGATTGCAGCTCAATTTGATTAAAAAAAATATAATAATATTTCCAAATTTCTATTGATTTAATTCGTTATAACACAACAAAGCAACAACCACCAAAGACTAAAAATCGATGCTTTGTTTACTCACCAAACACTCATGAGATCTCTATTAAGTGTACTGCACAAAGCTCTACCATAACGGGCAGATATATTCAGTACTTAGAACAGCGGTGTATTTTTCACAATTCAAAAGACTCTGTTGGAGCATATGGTTGCGTTTTCATATACCCAAGAAGAAATTTCTTTGCATTCCACAGTTAACGAATGATTTTCTAAAAATGATCATCAAATTTTACTTTTTTAATATCAAAAATCGTTATGCTGTTTCTTACAGCGGGCAGGTAAACTATTTCGTTTTTCTCGTTTTTTTCATATCAGGTCGGAAAAATTATGTTATGACTTAGCATACTAAAATGTTAGTTGGTTCGTAGTTGTTGTTGAAATATTTAATGAGCAATAATATTATTAGGTAGCCAACTAAGTTTCCGCTGTTTGCCAACAGATGGCGCCACCTGCGCCATCGATTCTGCCTAGTCGATTCTGCCATAATCTAAACGTCATGAGACAAGCTTAGGCATATGGCAACCATATCGCTTCGACACAATAGTGATTTTCTTTTGACGCCATATTCTTTGAGTTTGTGCCAAATAATCGTTATATGCGGGAAGTATTGATTTTCTTCTTTCAATCAAAGAAAACGGCGACTGAAGCTTATCGAGAGCTTCAAAGTGTTTACGAAGATGCTTCATTAAGTAAAACAACATGTCGAGATTGCTTCCGTCACTTTAAAAACGGTGATTTTGATGTTGGCGAAAGTTCGCCTGAAGGAAGATGGAAAATTTCGAAGACACTGAATTGACGGCATTGCTTGATGTGGATCCGCAATCGCTTGGAAATGGCTTGGCGGGTAACTCCTAATACTGAAGTATTATGAGTTGCCGGCCAAGCCATTTCCAAGCGATTACATGCATTGGGAATGGTTCAAAAGCAAGGAACTCGAGTTTCTTATGGGTTAAAGCCAAGGGACGCTGAACATAATTTTTTCGCCTGTGAACGACTGGTTCAGCGACAAAAAATGGAAGGGTTTTCTTCATCGTATTGTGACGGCTGCTGAAAAATAGATTCATAACAGCTATCCAAAAAAAGAAAGTCATGGGGGCTGACCGGTTATGCTTCTACGTCGTCATCTCGGCCGAATATTCACGCTGCGAAGATTATGCTCTATATTTTGTGGACCAGGTCGGTGTTATTTATTACGAGCTGTTGAAACCAATCGGATATATGACGAGGGATCGGTATCGACTTCAGTTAATGCGGTTGAGCTGAGCTCTGCGCGAGAAATGCCCACAATACGCGGAGAGACACGAAAAAGTGATTCTTCAGTATGGCGATGAGCGGCCTCACGTGGTCAAGCCCGCTGGAAACGCTGAAATGAGAAGTCTTATCACATCCGCCATATTCTCCAGATATTGTGCCGTCCGATTGTCACTTTTTTCGTATGTTCCATACTAGCATAATCAATTTGGTATCTCCTGGCTGCGAAGAAAGGGCTGACAATATGTGTTAGTAGCACAATTGTCAGCCCCTTTTCCTAGATAGCCCAAGTTTTTACTTGGCTATCCCAGGGGGCGTTGGCAATCGCATTGTAATATGCCCAGTGTGTCGCACACCGTGAGTAAGGCCTTCACGGCGAGACTCATGTTGAACCCTCGTGGACTTCTGTCACTTGTTTCGTTCGATGGCACACGGTCTGGCTGACCAGCAGTTCCATAATATAAAACAAGTTTTAATGCAATTTCATAATCGACATAATCAGAAGAATAAATCGCATGACATATTGAAAAAGTATTTGCTTGCTATAATCGTAAAGAAGATAATTTTTGTTTAATTTTTTTTTTCTTGGGAAAATAATTTTTTTTAAGCCCAGCTTAATTTTTTCTTAAGAACAATGCTCCGGCTGTTTACGTTAAAGTTTTATCCAGATTATAATAAATGCATTCTTACGCCTATGTGAAACATATTTGCATATTTCCTGCCCCCATATTTATTGAAGTTTCCACACAAATATTTTCATAATAATTTGTTAATTACTTTATTTACATTCTGTCTTCATTTTTTTTCTTTTCAGTGCGCTATACGCGAACTTCCAAGGTAAGTTAAATTTCCAGTATTACTTCTATGGTTTACAGCCCAAACGTACCATATAATTCGGCCAGATCTCGTATGAATTGAACTTTTAATTTCTTGTTTAAAAATCCATTCGTGGCAATAACAAATACGAGTGTAAATAAAAAAAAAAAACAAGCACAAGTAATAATTTATGCATTTTATGTTGAATGTTTCCTATAAAAGTTGTAAATCGTTATCAGTATGTCAACACGTTTGTTAACAAACACACACAAACACACACACACACACACACACGCGCTCAGGCAGGCACACAAACACCCACCTGAGTAACCGTTCGTTCGTCCTTAGAATATTAGTCAGTGTAGACGAAGAACGATGCGGGACTAGCGGGAAGTAAAAGGAACTTAAGGTAAATCCTTGAGTGGCAACAGAAGAACACTGCATTTAAGTGTTGAAAAATAAAAAAGCGTTTATGGCTTCTTATTACAAATTCGCACGCATCATAAATCTTAATTTACGCCATATATCCTAAACTCGCACTGGCACATTCGTGCGAACATACACACACACACCCTTACGACGACGTGCAGAATCGCACTTGCCCTCACATAGAGTTGTATCTACATTTGTACATTTGAAAATAATATTTAAATTCAAATATCGTTATGAAATACAGACACAGACGCAACGAAAAAAAGGAACACATGTGGATCTGTTGGCTTATTTGGCACGAACACATACGCAATGCCACTCTACCACTCTAACCTGAATAGTTTTGTAACCAAAACAGAAAGAAACTAATGAAATGACTGATCCGAATTTTATATATCCTCCATTATGGATTGCGGTAATGGGGGATGGTTTGGTTTGTCGTAAGGCTATATAATTTATCGGCTTAGCTCCAATTAAAATACTCCCTAAAATACTTTCTTAGTAGTTATGCATTATGTATATATATTATATATACATAGATATGTAGACAGTCCGCGTCAACAGAATAGGATCAAGCATTTTGATAGAATAACTGTGAAGTGCATCATTGGACAGAATAGAGCATCAAAAATTAATGGAAAATGTTTCCCGTTTCGCGGCGCCTACTACTTTTGTTTTTTGTCAGCAAAAAAGTATACGTAAAAATATGCCACCAGAATAGGTTCAAGAGCGTAAACGATAAATAATTGAGTTAGTTTTTATAAGCTTATCGGAAAAGCAAGTATTATCAGTTTATACGCCCAAGTTAATTTAATTAAACGATTATGAGTCGATATGAGAACGAAGATTCTAGTGCTACACAATGAAAAGCTTACAGCTCGTCAAATTGCTGAAAATGTGGAATGAAGCCAAAATGTAAAGGGTGTCCCAACATGAATGCAAGATTTAAATGACTGATGCAGCAATTGTTTCTCTGGCTGTGTGACATGTGGCGCCGTCTTGTTGAAACCATATGCATTCCACATTCATTTCTTCAATTCTAGGCACGAAAAAACTGGTTATCATTTCACGATACCGAACACCATTAACTGTTTGCGCTTGACATGCATCATTTTCATAAAAAAAAGGTCCAATGATTCCTCCAGCCCAAAATCCACACCACACAGCGACACGTTGAGGATGCATTTGCTTCTCGTGTATCACTCGAGGATTTTCCTCACCCCAAATGCGACAACTCTGCCTATTAACAAAATGGGCCTCGTCACTGAAGATGATTTTATCGACAAAATCAGCATTTTCATGTTGTCTCTCCAATACCCAATTAACAAATTCCCTTCGCTGTCCATGGTCAGCTGGTTTCAGAGTCAAATCCTTCGTCAAAATTCGCTGCATAGTGAATTTGGAGACACCAATTTGCTGAGCTCGGTGTCGAATTGAGGTGGATGGAATTTGAGCGACATCATCACGTACAGCTGCGACATTTTCGGTCGATCGACCTGGTCGAAGGCGCTTTGTTGTCTTTACATCACTAACAGACCCAGTTTTGGAAAATTTATCCATTAATCTCTTTACAGTTGACTCTTTTGGAGCATTTTTGTGACCCCAAATTTTCACTCACCTCGTACCTCGTAGCAAACAATAACAATTCTTCAAATGTCAAACAATGACACTTTGAATGGCGCAAAATTTAAATCTCGCGTTCTTGTTGGGACACCCTTTAGTAGCCAAATTTTTAAGAGATAAGGAAAGCTATGGAATGAATATGAAGGGATGTACCCATGCTGCCACATCACTTGCAGATCGTAGGGCAGCCCTGAGCCTCCAACTCTGTACCAAAAATTAAGGCTAAAACGGGTGTGGCTGCTAGTCTTTCTACAGTGAGGAGTGTAATTAAAGGATTCGAGTACTTAACAAGAAAAAATTACGGGAAACACCACCATTAAATCCTGATCGGAGAGAAAAACGATTAAACTTTGATAAGCAACACATGACCTAAAACAAGAAGTGCCATTCGGTCATATTCTCCGATGGAAATAAGTTTAATCTTGATGGTTTGGATGGATATAAACTTTATTTCCGTGATATAAGAAAAGAAAGATTACATTTGTACCATCGGCATAGCTGCGAAGGAGGAGTAATGGTGTGGGGAGCGATCTCCTTCTATGGCCAAGTCGATTTACAATTTTTAACGACAAAAATGAATGCTAATTGCTACAAAGGGGTACTCCAAAAGGCTTTTCCGGATTTTTCCAACATTTTTGGACCCTTAAAATGGACGTTCCAACAAGATAATGCTCCTATCCACATTGCAAGGGTTATGAAGTCATGGATAAGCGATCAAAACGTCAATGCCTTGGAGTGGCCACTGTATTCACCACCGAGTACATACGCGTTGTAAGTTTTCGATATATATCAATTATGTTTCAAATATTTCCCATCCACCTGCCATGGGAGCAGTAATTACTGTCGAATAAATGTTTCGTCCATGAAATGTTTCCTATTTGGATTGTGATTACAATCTTTATGCCTCTAAAGGTATGTCATTGTGCTGACTTTTCCCAGAACAATGAACAGCAAACTCTGAAAAAAGAGTCAACATTTAAGTAATGTCAAAAATAACAACCACATTATATTTAACAGAAACCCAAAAGTTCACAGGATGCATTGGAATCGTTTGTTACAACCACCATTCCTGGGAACTCGGTCTTACCTTTCACCGCTTCGCCTCGGAAAAATGATTGTGGCTATGCCAAAAATATATTTGTTTTCTCCTGTCTACAGCTAAAAGTATAAAAAACAGTTTGTTTTCATTTGAACTCGAAAATATTTTGAATTATTTAGTGGCATTGTGATGTTGCTGTATTTGTTGTGGTTGGTTTAGATGAGACGTTAAAATAACATCTCCATAGAGTTAAAACAACACAAATTTCTTTAGCAGAAATGCGGCACACACATACACAAACACACACACTTATGCATGTATATATAATGTATATAATTGGTGTGTGAACACTCGTAGGTGTTGGTGTATTGCTGTTTAAAGTATTTTTCTTCATATATCTGTACATATTTATATATATATGTATATATATTTGTCATTATGCAAATATGTGAATACGTATGTATGTAGCTGAGTTTATATGTACGCATGCAGACAGAAGTACATGTAAATGTGCTGATATATGTTCTGAATATTTTGTGATTTATTGCGTGCCACCTTAGGTTTTTAACTGCTTAGCGTTGTGCATTCTTTGTACGATATATGGGCATGTCCATGAAAACATCGTAGAACTTGCACAACAAATTCTATTTTACAGCAAGTTTCCGTATGAACTCATATATCCTACACCATAGCTTTCATTTGTAAGACCTTATTTAGTAAGGTCCCAGTAAAAATCATCCCCTACGTCAGTCCCCATGGCTGTTAGAAGCACTTTAAAGGCCGAACTGCTCGATTTAGAATGCTTTGCTACAGTCATAGGTGGCGTAAGTTTGATATTGAGCAATTTGCACAAAAAATTCAATTTTATAGCATGTTTCCGTATGAACTCATATATCCTCCATCAAAGTTTTCGTTTGTAAGACCTTATGGAGTATATATTTATGCTCTTGGTCTTAGTAAAAATCATCGCATGGCGGTTGGAAGCACTTCAAAGGCCGAACTACTCGATTTAGAATGCTCTGCTACAGTTATAGGTGGCTTAAGTTTGAGATTGAGTAAAATTGTTTGAACAGGAACAACTTGCCGGCATAATAACTGAACTCAAACCTAAGAAATGGATATTTTCAGAAAGTTTTAACAATTTTACCACTCTAACTTAAAGATACGGGGAAGAATTATCATAATTGTTCAGACTGTGAGTGATATTATTGAAAAATACTAAAAAAATGCAAACTTTCATTGTAAGAAATGGTTAAGCTCATATTTTATGTACAAGCGATATGGTTTTTGGCACAACAACCACTTCCCAGGCAATCGGTCACAACACACATGGATTACGGCCTACTGGCCGATATTTAACAGCAGCGTCGGCCACGCGATCAGACATTTAGTCAATTGTATGGGTTATGTAAACAAGTACAGAAATTCTAATCATATAGACCGAGTTATAGATAACTTTGCCCAACATCCTTTTGCTTTGGTGCAAAAGTTCAAAGCCAGCAACCCTCACGGGGTGCTATGAAATAACACATAATAAAATCAACAAAATGATAACTGAAGTCGTCTGCTTGTAATTTATAGATGAAGGAGAGATTTTGGCTGAAGCGTCAAATTGTAGCAAGATAATCTAAATGCCATTTTAATATTCCCATTCCTAGAACTAAATTTATTAAAACTCGAACGCATGCATGATATTGAAAGCTATCAACTGTGAAATCTATGGATTAATTTAGGTAATTTTTTGTGAGAGTTGCAGAAAGAAGAAAGCGGCTGATTTTTTTCAAATCTTGCAAAGCGTTATAAAGTTGTGTTGTAAATAAATACAGCTTCCTAATTAAAAATTGTGGGCTAAAGTTGAATTACGAAAGTTGCTAGAACAGGCGAGTCAATATGGCCTTGTTGAAATCCATAATCATAGTTATGAGAAAAAAATCAGGTTATGCCAAGTGTTAAGATGTTTCATAAAGACTTACAATATTCATCATGTCTATCAGACGAGTATACATACAATGTCAACGAATTTCAAATGTATTTTCAAAAGACATTTGTCATATATCTAGTAATATATATAGGCATGTATATGAATCTTTTCGGCCAAAGGAATAAAAACTAAATCGTTCCCTATTCAAACTGATTGGAAGTTGTCTTTATGGCTTTTCATCTGCTGCTTCAACACAAATCGCCATTTTCCCCTTGTTGCCAACTACAAGGATGCTTTCAACCATACGGCAAACATTATTAGAAGCGCAGACTGAGTTCGGTACTCCTGCTATGCCGTTACGTCTCTGAGGAATGGCGCTGGCGGAAACCAAGTTTCAGTGGAAATAATCAAAGATCTTACTGAAGCATTTTACACTAAATGGGGTCTTAACTCACAAGACAAGACATCCTTTATTTACCTGCGAAGATTATTTTGATGATGGCAATTCCGAAAAACATAACCGGTGATATCTTTCTTCACTTATGCTTACAAATTCTGAAAGCAGCATTGCTTATATCTACGATATGTTACTAAAGACAAAGGAGGGCAAACTAAATTTGCTGTGATGTGCCAATTTGCGAGTTAATTGAACTGTGTGGCGATATCGACATTGTTAAGCCCATTAAAGTACAGCAATAGCTTTGGTTGCGACCCACTGGCCCAATGGATGGTAATGCTTTAGCAGTGCAAATCTTTCAGAATAAAATCGGACCAGAAAAAGTTGGAAAATCCTACTCATCAAGACAACAAAGAACAAATAGCTTGGATAACAATGGCCGATAAGATTTTAAGCGCTGTCTAGTTAAGCTTATTAAGCTTTTACCAAAAAGAATTATTTCTATTTGTTTATGCTTAATTTTGATTCGAAAATCTGTCGACTTATTCAGACAAACACAAACAATTTCGTATTTTAGAATAAAAAGCTTCTTGCTTTATTATCCTTTTAGGCCAAAGTCACTGATTTCAAAATTTTTCTAATTTTTGATATATTACAGTAACAGAACTGTAAAAGAAGTGGCCTCTAAATAACATCAATAATATAACATAAATTCTTATTTTTGTAATGTTTGAGAAAATACAAATTTTTTCAAGACCACGTAAAACAATTTGTTCATAAAAAGCCCAAACGTGCCGACATTTACTCCATTGCAAGTTGACTGCATGAAGTTTATGAAATTTATAATCTGAGGACAACAAAATGTACTAGATTTTATGTAAAACCAATCTATGGCCGTGCCACAAATTTGTGGAACAGCCCATATGTTGGAGCCACCACAAGCTCCCAAATAAAAATGTTAGTTTCATGAATTGGTTTTTATATTTGAATTATTGTTACAAACGGTTCAAGAACGAAATATGAATTATATATACATACATATATACTCGTACATACTTATTCGCACACATATATGCAAATGTACATATTCTTAGTGTACTAAATTATGATATATAATCTTCCTACCGAAATTTCGCATCGAAGTATTGAAGTAAACAGTGCATTTGCTACGATATAGGATAGTAGTAGATCCTCATCATCTGTAGAGTTTTTGCTTTATGATATCTCAGAAAATATTGTTTATTATAGACTTGCCGCAAAATAACAATCAAGCGTGATGGAAAAAGAAGGAGAACAAGAAGAAGATGGAAGGATATGCCTGCCTGCCGCCTATTCCCTAAGCCCTGTGCCGGCTTCACGACAACTGAGTGGGGAGTGGTGATGAGGGGTTAAGGGATGGCGACGTCTATGGAGCTGGGTTAGCATAGGCAACATTTTTGATATTATTGTGCATTTGTGCTGAATAATGATTTGTGATGTAATGTGAAAATTTATCGTTTTGCATATGTAATCGACACACACATCGACTCACACACACTCGCATACAGATACAATAAAATAACACAACATTGAAACTGACACCAACAAGAAATTCATACATACATATATTTTCATCTGCTGTTTGTTTTGTAAACAAAGGATAATCTACAAGAAACAAAACACTCAAACTCCCGCCCAGCTTTACAATTTTGCACATGTTTGTCCTGCCGCCGCCGTCGAGGGTTCTTTTTTTTGTGCAGTTTGAATTGTAGGTCGACATTCAGCTTCTGCTCATGTTCTTTGGCTCAGACATGTTTAGCCTTTTTTTTTTTTTTTTGTTATGTTCCTCTGTTGTGGGTTTCATTTTTCGGATAAAACCTAATTTTGTGGATTTTGTAATCAGCAGCACGTAAATCTATGAATTTATTTATATTTTTTAACGTTCGCCTTTGTCATACTTTTATCATTTTATGTGGTTTCATTCGAAACGCTGCTTACACTTAGAGAAAACGGGTCATTGTGCTGTGTGTCGCCATCGTCTACAGGCTGATGCGTATGATGTCATTGTCAATGAAGTGCTTACACTTTACGTTTCACGCTTCACTCTGGAGGAAAAAAATTTTGTATTGCATTGGCATCGGCATCGTCTTAAAACGTTTCATTGGTGACCCTAAATTGATAACCACTTAAACTGTATCCTAATGGAAGATTGCAAAAAATTTATGACGAAATTATTTTTTTAAATTAATTTTTACATGGCCACAGTGGTATTTCTAATTTGATTTGTTCGGATAAGAACTGGTCCTAGAAATGATCCTCTTAGTGATCATACAAAATTTAAATAAATCCACTGAAACTTTAGTCACGATATGATTTAAAATGTGCACAATTTATTCATGTTATGCTCACATGCTCGGGACTTCCCGTCTAGTTCAACAGATAATTGTATTCGATTTTTTTTTTTCGGTAAATTTTGGATGAGTTTCATTTCAATTTTATGCACTATGCTCTACATTTGTGCTGCTGAGTGTAAGAGAGGGGCCCAATGAAATGTAGAGGTCGAATCAGAATCTTCTTCTGATTTAGTGATATCTCTATGTTTCTCTGTCTGCCCACCAGTGTAGTTATGTAGTATTGTAAATATGCATGAGCTTAGCTTGGTGACCCTGTTGGAAACAGATATTATCGGTTCTTGTCTTGACATAACCCTCATTTCAGGCAAGTCCAGCAAAAGTTATATGGACTATGGGTTGGATTATCCAAACTCTCTACAGATAAGGTAGCTGATATCGCAGAATCAACTACAACTGCAGAAAGAAACTGCACGCTTTTGCATGTAGATTTATTGCCATCGAGAGACGTAAACACCTTGTCTCGTCGCTTAGACCTGTTAGCCATAATCCGCAGGACCAAATATTGTTTTGTAATGCAGAGTTCTCGACAGTAGGCAAAAATATTTAGGTTAAAAATACATCTTCTGGGAGATTTAAACTCAAACACGTTAACTACAAATGTTACCGTCCAAAAATTCTTTTTTTTCTTTTTTGAAACATCATTAAAAAACGAATATTTGAAATGAAATTTTTCATTCTACTAAAAACGGCTCGATTTTCATTGAAAGCTTTTCGCCTGCTGCACTTATTTCAGAGAGACGAATTTTTGCGATACGAATAATTTCATTGCAATGCAAAATTAAAATCTGGGTTAATAAAAACAAAATGAAGTAATTTTAAAGGAAGAAAAGTTTTCAGAAAACCCCGTTTTTGCAAATTTTCCACATTCCTTTGTAGAATGATTTTCTCCAACAAATACTCGTATATTTGTATTGAATTGAAACCAAACGATGTACAAAAGGATCGAGAAATTGAAAGATCTAATGAGCAATATAAATGAATCGTCCGCAAGGATAACTTCGAATAGGATGTAAAGTAAGGAATCTGATGTAAACAAGGATCGAGAACTTGAAATTGTCTGCAAGGATTTATCAGCCAATGCAGTGAAATTTGGCAATAAATGCAATTGGAAAGCAATTACTGATAGTGATAGATTTTCCTCAACAAATACATTTGTATTGAATTGAAATCAAACGAAGATAATTTCGAATATGATATAAACGTAGGAATCTGACGTACAAAGTGATCGAGAAATTGAAATTGTCTGCAAGGATTTGTCAACCAATGTAGTGATATTTTGCGTTAAATGCACTTGGAAAGTAATTCATGATAGGGATAGATATTCCCCAACAACTATATTTGTATTGAATTGAAACCAAAAGAAGATAATTTCGAATAAAAAGTAAAGTAAGGAGTCTGATGTACAAAAGTATCGAGAACTTGAAAGATCTAATGAGCAATATAAATGAATCGTCTGCAAGGATTTATCAGCCAATGCATTTATATTTTGTAATAAATGCATTTGGAAAACAATCACTGATAATGATTGTTAGAATAATCGGTATCATTAAGTTATAGATTCAATGCAGATTTTTTTAAATAATTTCATATAGGTTTTTGGCAATTTTTCATATTTAATTTGGGAAACTTTCCGTTTAGTCGAAATTTTATTTAATTTTTGGGTAATTTTGTCTTTCTTTTTGGTTATAATTTTTTTTATAATATTTTTCCAATAATTTTTCTTTGTGCGATGTTTCCAACAATAGCGTCAGGTTAGCAATCTCATGATAACAAACAAAATTAATCTACAAAATTAAAAAATAATTAATAAGCACGTTTACAGGATCTCCTCACCTTTTTACATAAATTGAGCTTTTTTTTACCAAAAATTAACATTATAGACTGTTATCAAACTGTCAATACATATGTCATGCAAGCACTTACATCAGCCTTTGACTAAAACGGCTCAAATAAGCGGTTTGATGTAGATCGGTACTTCAAGATCCTTTAACTTGTCATGGACATGGACCATCAGAGGTGGAACAGGGCATGATAGCCGTAGCTTCTTCCAAAGAAATATAGCGCCCCCTTTTGCTCATATTACTGACTAGCAGAACTAACTAGCCGTAGCTTCTTCCAAAGAAATATAGCGCCCCCTTTTGCTCATATTACTGACTAGCAGAACTAACGCATAAACTGCCATATGAAATTCCTCGATCAGATTAGAGTCCGGTTGCGGTGAACATTGTCGCACAGCGTTTGGACAAATGATTCTATATAACATCGCCGTAGTCAATTGTTCTGCGAGCGATTTCAAAAATAGATGCCAGGAGAGGCAGACTCTCTTTTTGAATTTAAGAAACAATTGTGGAAAGAATGAAAGAGTGAACACATAGCAATGTATTGAGATAGGAAGAACATCCAAAAGATAATGAAGGTATTTCCACGGATTCGCCGAGTAAAAGTTATTAATTCCAGAAGAATGTAAAAGCGCAAAAAACGCCGAGTCAAAGTGAGATTAGAGTACCGAAGACTCAGCTTGGGAACAAGAAAACTGTGTGCACTGAAGTCCTGGAGGTAGAACTGTTAAAAACCGATAGCGATGAGTGAGTCTGCTGAACTCTTCGAGTCCCGTTCAGTAAATTTAAAAATAGAATGAGTGTGAGCTAACTGATTGTAAGATTGTTTTTTGTTCTTATATCATATGTTCGAAAATTATAAATCTGCCTTTAGCAAGTCGTTATGTAAGAAATTATTCTTTCATGATTGAGCTGGTGTCCTGGGTTTGGTTTAAACTGATATATGTATCTTTACGGAGCGGCCTTGTTAACACGATATTTCCAGGATAGTAGCCAAATATCCTACTTTATGCCAGAAGCAGTCAGCGATAGTGCTATCTCTTTAACACTCTCCGTTTTTTTCTAGTCATAACGTTTGTGATGTTTTAGACAATATTATTCGATAATTACGAGACGTTACTGCGGTATTCTCAAGCATTGAGATGCAGCCAGCAAAAGTGTATTTGACTAGAACGAAACTAATTCATTTGTTTCGACTTTGGTTCTGCTGTTAATGAAATTAATTTATCACGAAAAAAGTAAATCTTGCAAATAGAAGCTATTGGAGAATAAACAAACTATTTTATGATGAAACTCTCTCTCTCTCCCTCTCTTTCTCTCTGGGGAAAATATAATATAAAAATTATAACTTCATGGGAATGTGTCATCTAAAAGTTCTTACGGAATGAATATTATTTTGCTGGCAAATATTTAGCTTACATAAGCATTTTTTTTGAGTGTAACTCATATGAGTATATCCTAAAACGGGAAATCAAAACCGTTGATCGATTGTTGTACATATCCTTTCTAGGATTCTGCAAGTGTCAACAATGTTACAATGTGTAATATTTATATTCATTTAAATGTTGGAAATCCCACATTAAATGATTTACGATCTTCAGGAGGGCTCTAAAAACGCAACACACGCAAACGAAGGGTAAATGCCAAACACACGCATTTCCTCATCCTTTATCAGTACCTGTAAATGTTTTGCCAACTTAACAGACCAAACGCACTCAAACTCTCAAACACACGCACGTAGACACTTTGCATATCCTGTTGTCGGTGTCGGTGAGACAGCAACATTGTATCAAACATGAAGAAGACATAACTTGCATACTGATTGATGTTTGTCATCTCCCGAGCAACGCTTGACAGCAACCGCATCCATGGACCAACAATCGTTTGGCAAAATGTTACTTTATCGCTCTTGGCTCCTGCCTCCTGCAACTCTATTGGGTTAACCATGTAATGAATGTGAAAACTTTACACTTTCGTATTCCCATACTTTTATAGTTTCACCTACAATTTCCGTTTATCTCCTCACACTGGGGGCGAAGGAACAGCAATCCGAAGACAATAAATATCATCACTCAGAACGACGTCAGACAATTGTTGAATTCAAATTACGATTCACATGCTGTTGTTATTGTTGTGTGTGGAGTCGTATTTCCAAATTGGACTTAAAATATTTCGAAATTCTCCATTTATATGATGCAACATGCAACAATGTTGCACATATGATTGTAAGTGTGTGCGTGTGTTAAAAAAAAAAATCAAAAATCTTAAATGGTATTCGATTCATCAAAAGCCAGAAATGAAACATTTAGCCAACACTTCTTTTTACTTGTTCATATCACTGTGAATAATTCAATAAAAAGAGTTGCCAAATGTGGCGAAATTGTTAAAATCTGCTTTGGATAACGGTTTTAATTCGCCAATTAGTCAAAACTTAATAACTGAAGATAGGAAGTTCTTGTACGTCAATGCTTGAGCTCTTGAGAAATTTAGATTGTTATGCAGTTATTTTTTTGTTTCACTTTTCTACCACTTGAATAATTTACGAGGGCGATCCCAAAATTAACCGACCTAACAAAGAAGACACAAAAAAGTTGAACAATTTTTTTCTTTTGTATTTTTTAACGTAATCTCCGTTTAGTTTGATACAATTTTTCCAGCGATATTCAGTAGCTTTTGTAATCTGTATATAGTAAGAATTATCAAACTTCTTAAAATAGCCATCAACCGCAGACTTCACCTTTTCATTGTTGGCAAATCTTTTACCACCGAGCCATTTTGTCAAGATTGGAATTAGAAAATTGTCCAAGGACCCTAGCTTAATCTGGCGAATAAGGTGCGTGACACAGCAATTCGAACTTTAATTCGTTACCTAAACATTGTCTTGATGGAACAACACTTTCTTTTTCGCCAAATGCGGTATTTTTTCCATAATTTCATCACCCAAAACACTGCAATAAATTAGCATAATGCGCGCCGTTGGTAGTTTTTCTTTTCTAAAGATAACAAATAAAAAGTATCCCCTGCGCATCCCAAAAAGAAGAAAAAAAACACTAAAAAGACGCCATGATCTTGCCTGCAGATGGAACCGTTTTCGCCTTCCTTGGACATGATTCTCGCATTTCAGTCTTTTACTTTGGCTATTTCTTTGTCTCAAGTGTGAAGTGGTGGACCCATGTTTCATCCACGGCTATAAATCGACTTAAAAATTCGGCTTTATTGCGGTGAAACATCGCTAAACACTCTACTGAAACGTCTTTACGACGCTGTTTTTGCTCTATTGAAAGCAAGCGCGGCACTCATCTTGCACACACCTTTCATGTTGAAATATTCGGTCAATATACAATGTCCAGAACTTCGTTCAGCTAGCTCATGCACTTTCAGCCGACGATCATCCTATACCATTTTTGGCGTGGATACCTTAATTGTTCGACTACTACGGTGTTTGTCTTGGCTGCTCGTACGGCTTCCTTTAAACTCTGCTAAACAATATTTTACAGTCGTAAACAAAGGAGCAGACTCCCCCAGACTAGAATTTAGTTCGACTTTAATGTTGGTGGGACTGAGACCTTTCAAATGGAAATATTGATTTCTACAACGGTGACCAATTTTTACCATGTTTACAATTTTACTGAGATCGTTTACTTTCGATGGCTCAAATAAAAATACTAAACAATATGGCGCTTTGAAAATTAAAACATATGTTTTTTAAGATTGCTACTTTTCATCAAAATAATTTTCTTCATAATACGGGCACCATCTATTCATCAGGTCAGGCTAGTTTTTGGGGCCACAATGTATGTATTAAACTTTTGATATCTGGAATATTTTAAGTCTTGAGATATTGCAGTTAATCTTTACTCCTTAATTTTTAAAATCTTGATTTCTTCCACTTTTAGTCATTTCAATGTTTTAATTTAAATGTGCTTCAATTAGTAGTTTCGAATAGGAAATAAAGTAAGGAGTGTGATGTACAAAAGGATCAAGAACTTGAGAGATCTACTGGGGGATGTAAATGAATTGTCTGCAAGGATTTATCAGCCAATTTATCAGCCACTCTTGTATGTATTAATATATTTGAAGTCTTGAGATATTGTAGTTAATCTTTATTCCTTATGTATAAACGTAATGTTTATACTTATCTTAATAAACAATGTTTATAACTTATCTTTTTATAAAAACTTTTTAAAAAATGAATTTAAAATGAATTTTTCCATGAACATACCTAATATAAATCAAATTGTGCTTTATACTACCGTTTTTGCCCCTTTTGGGGTAAAGATATTGTGAATTGTTCCTAAGATAATTGTTCAGATAATGTTTAACGAAAGCCAAAAATTACAATTGTAACTATCATAAATTGTAAAAACCAAAAGTTAGTTGCTCTGTACAGCTCAAGCGGTAAGCATTACAGCTTCCCAAATATACTTACATATATTGAATTGAAATTAACAATTCTAATTTCTTTTATTTTCCAACCTACAACCAATTAATTTGTCAAATCTCTTGAGAAATTATTTGATTAAAAGGCACCATAACATTCATCAGCAGGTCGACTTGCCTTCCCAGCGGCATAGAAGATTACCTCAAAACTAAAATACAGTCCACAACCTACTCTGGAAACTTCCAACCGGGTGCAGTGTCGATCATCACATCAAATTAATTGCAGCAATAACAACAACAGCCCATTTGCCCCAGCTGGAATTAATCAGCTGCGACTCAAGCACCCAATTCTATTCACCTTAATTTTTAAAATCTTGATTTCTTCCAGTCTTAGTCATTTCAATGTTTTAATTTAAACGTTCTTTAATTAGTCACCTCTTTAGTTTTTCAGTGCTTTGCTTTCCATGTTTGATATTCATGTTTTAAAATATTCAATTGTTCATATCTTCAGTAGGTTGTTTTTTGTATTTATCAATTATTTATGTCTACCATCTCTCACCATTCGCAATTATTTTAATATTTGCCTTATTACGAGATTCTCTATGCAAATACGTTGCCTTTGTGGAAGCCGGAAAGTATTGATTACAAATCATCTTTACGCATTACAGGCTTTAGTAGAAATGTCAACGACTTAGTTTAGCATATTTTCCATATTTCGACTTAATTTAATACTTGACGCATGTTTTCTTTTAAAACGCATATGTATCAACTTACTAGTATAACTCCCCAAATTAGGTTAAAGTACAGACTTTGTGAAGCTTATTTAGTTATTGATATCTCTAAAGCTGAAGCTTGCTAGGAAAACTCTTGCCTGAGTTAACCGTGTTTTCCAAGTTCCAACCTAAAATCAATCACAAAATAATAGCGATGAACTATGACAAAAATAAATCAATGATATCCAAATTAATCAATGATATCCTTTAATTATAGAACCTATAACTTGAAAAGATTATCGTCATTTTCATATAAACGTTGATCTATTATACAGGGTGGCGCAATAGAACGTGCATATTTAAAAAATAGATTAAAAAGTAAATACAAAAGGTAATGGTTAAAATAAATCTAAGGCATTGTAGAGTAATCAATGGAGTTTATTTTTTAAAAATAACATCATCTAAATGGTGACCCTCTCTACGACGGCACTCCTCTAACCGCAAACGAAAATTATTGAAAACTTTCTTCAGTAATACTGGTGTAATGGCTGCCATTTCACCACGGATATTCTCCTTGAGCTGAACGATGTTTCTTGGATTATTACTGTAGACTTTGTGTTTGAGGTATCCCCACAAAAAAAGTCAAGAGGCGTCAAGTCTGGACTACGTGGGGGCCATGGGATATCACATCTTTTCGAAATCAGTCTGCCAGGGAACATCTGCTTCACCACCGCCATGAAGTCATTTGATGTGTGACAGGTAGCTTCATCTTGTTGGAACCAAGTTCTGGAATTCACTATTCTTGAACTCTCAAATTCTGGAGCCAAAAATCCGTCCAACATCTCAACATAGCGTTCCGTATTAACCGTGACGTTTTGGCCCCGCGCATTTTCGAAGAAAAAAGGACCAATTATTCCTCTGCCAGAGATTGCTGCCCATACTGTCACTTAAGGACTATGCAATGGTTTCTGGTGTTTGATTTTGGGATTTTCACTGTTCCAGTAATGACAATTTTGACGGTTTAGGAACCCATTCATAAGGAAATGAGCCTCGTCAGAGAAAAGAATGTTGTCAAAATTGGAAAATCGATTAAGCATTTCAATAGCAAATGCGAGCCTTGCTATGAAGTCAGACTCTTTCAATTCTTGTGTTAATTGCAGCTTATATGGATGCAGTTTAAGACCCAATGTTAAAATTCGTTGCAAACTTCGTCGCGATAATTGTAAGACAGACGATCTCCTGCGAGTCGACATTTGTGGATTTCCTCGTACTGACTCCATAACTCTCTTAACATTGTCTTCGGTCCTTGTGGTTTAAATGTTGAACCGGTCTCTTCAAAACGCTTTACCCATATTTTAATTAAATTAGCACTCGGAGCTTCACTAATTCGCCGTAGTCCATATTCAGCACAATATAGTCGCCTAATAGCAATATGTGAACGAGAGTTCTCGTAAAATGCGCGCACGCAAAATGCGCGACGCTTCCCGTCGAAGTGATTCATAGCGACTAAAACTCCATGAGCCCGCCAACCCAACGATGTAGGCGTCCCCCGCCCGCGCCTTTTCTACCCCGCAAAAAAAGATGATGCAATATGCACGTTCTACTGCGCCACCCAGTATAATAAATAAAAGTGGTCAGATTCCTTTGGTTGAATACAATTTTTCCTTGTTTGAAGAGGAAATCATTAATGCTACGTTTTATGCAAAACAATCCAGACCTGGCAAAAGGATTCGCAAAAGGGGACCAAATATTTCCATGAAGTGGCGCTTAGACAAATTTTGTTCATCAACTATCATTTTCATTCATCATTTTCATATAAACGTTGATCCATTATATTTCGAATATTGGCAGCCTCATTCTTGTCTGGTGTTGTAAATAAATGTGTCTAAAAATAATTTTAAATAAACTGAAATTGCTGGTAACTTCCGCTTTGTGGGAGAGAAAAATACTAAGAAATCTGTTGTCTGACAAAAGTTGAGTTTTAATGCGATATCTTTCTATTGGAATCAAAGTAGAAATATGTGTTCTAGTACAACTTGTCAAAATTTGGTACTCTTGTATTTGTGAATTCCAGTCATTTCGATTATTGCACTCTTTACTTCGAGCTGGTGCGTTGAAATTCCTTGATCTTGAATTCTTAAAGCCTTAAACCTTAAACACCTCAATCTGGTTACCCTAAACAGTTTGTAAGTCCTCTTTTATATCCGCTTTTTTTTGTATGATGATTGTTTGTGTGCGTATAAATTTGTAGATTTGATGAAATGTTAAAATTTTTGACTACACACTTCCCCAATTATATGATTTTTCCATATTGATGAAGTTGATGGTTGATGATGATGCACAATCCACACGAAGGCGACAACTGACATTATTGCCTCATATGCAACCGATATGCGATTGTGATGATGCTGTGATGCAAATGCTATTTTATATTTGCACTTTACACTTGTAAATCTTTTAGATTCTTTATACGATGCTTTAGTCCTTTTTGCATTTGAATTTTTATAGAAACTTTTGTTGTAGTGTTTGTTAGTCGATAACTTTTTCCGTTAACCATGTTAAAACTATGCATGTGTGTATGTGTGTATGTGCACATTGATGTTGTTATTGGTAACGATGCATAAAAGTACCACAAGAAAGTGCCTTATAAATCTCATTCAGGAAATGACTTTAAAATTTGCATTTGTGTGCGTGAATGATTTACTGTCTGTGTGTGTGATTATACGTCTATGTTAAGACATCCTTAAATGCAGCCCCACAGCCATATACCGTTATGTGCGGAGTTATGCGAGTGTGTGAAATGTGCATAAGTGCACATATCACGTTTATAGCAGTAATAGTTCGTAAAAAATGTTGATATCCCAAGAATATTTAGTTGATGTTTATGCCTTTTACACAATTGTGAGCAAATGGAATGATTGCCAATAAAAGTTAAGCTGCAAACCAACACATACAGTACTGTATATGTACAGACACATGCACACAGCCACTACGGCCATTGAATTTAATTGCATTGGTTTTACGTTTTTGCCAGCAAAGTAATCGTCAAGAGAAGGGTAGTACAGTAATTTTAAATTTAAATCTTTACACATAATTGGTTTCCGGTTATGATCATGATTTCAAATGAAATACTCTCATAATTATAAAACCATGGAATGAACATGTTTGAATGATTATTGTTAAAATACTTCTTCCCACAACTCAAAACTTCCGTAATAAAGTCTGTGATTTATTAGCCTACTATTGAGTATCTTTTTATATCATATATCACTAATTTGTAAAATAATTTTATAAACAAAGATCTAAAGACCGTAGTCTCCTTTATATAAATATACCTATGCTTGCCTGCAACTCAGAACTACTTATTAAATAATGAGGGGATTACCCTGGCTTTTAATAATTTGAAATTCTTATAAGTTCTTTAGGCGCGGAATACCCTGTTATGACCAACACTTTTAATCTGGCAAAGCAAAATACTTCAAAACCTGATTGGAAGGTACTACAAAGTTATAGTCTAACATCTTCTTTTACCTTTTTATTGATTTAATTGTATTAGAAAAAAGTACCGTCTAAAATTCCGAAACTATCTTCTATATTGACACGGAGTTTGGGCATGTTCTGCCATTTATTTTGTTTACTGTGCTCGATTTTTTCAGCTCATCTCAAGTATGTTTTACAATTGATAAAAATGTCAAACATAAATTGTTTTTCTAATGGAACAAATGCAATTTCACGCGGCGAGATGCTGAAAATCTTATAGAAGGCTTACAGTGAATCGACTTAATCAAAGACGGTTGTAAATGAGTGGTACTCTGCATTCAAAAGCAGTCAAGATATTATCGGAGATTTATCTGGCTCTAAACGACCATCAGTGTCCGGGACAAAGTGAAGGAAATGGTCACTGAAAATCGTCATTTAAGTTTGAGAGAGACAGCCGCTGAACATTTTGCGTGTCACAAATCAATTCTTACTATTTTACACGTTTGTTTGGGCTCAGGCTCAGGTTCAGGTTCCAAAAGATCTAATATAAAGATCATAATAAAAAGTCAGATTTTTTGCGTGGTTGTCAAAGGTTGCACTTAAATAATCAAAGAAATAATTTATTCACAAGTACACCAAATTTAATAAACTTGACAAATTATAAAGTATTTCTCGTATTTTCAAATTTGTTTAACCCATTAATTTACATAATTAAAATTTTTCTTTATGGCAATACAAACAACATTAAGATATTCCGAAAAATATGTTCCTTTCTTACTTCTAAATGAAAGTTTATAACTGAAATATTATACGACTGCACGAGGTGTGTTAAAAAAATATGGAGAATTTTTATTTTTCTCAAAAAATATTTATTTATTCATCAATTTCTATTTTATCTCCTTCAAAGTAGTCTCCCTCAGATATAATACGCTTGTGCCAACATTTTTTTCAATCATCGAAGCAGTTCTGTTCTCCTCTTGTCCTTGAGCTCTTTCAGCGATTCGATTTTTACCTCCTCGATCATCGCAAAACGCCGTCCTATCATGGATCTCTTCAATCTTGGGAACAAGAAAAAGTCGCAGGGGGCAAAATCTGCTGAATATGGTGACTGAGGCATGATAACAGTGTTGTTTTTGGCCAAATAATCTCTCACAAGCAAAGATGAGTGAGCAGTTGCATCATCATGATGCAAAAGCTATGAATTTTTTCCACAATTCCGGAAGTTTTTTCGTACTGCTTTACGCAAACGGCGCATAACTCCAAGATAATACTCTTTATTTACCGTATGACTTTGTGATACGAACTCCTGATGCACTACAGCATGGTAATCGAAGAAAACAGTGAGCAAAACCTTGACATTTGATCGAACTTGGCGTGCTTTTTTTGGTTTTAGCTCTCCTAGACTCTTCCACTGGGAAGATTGGACTTCGGTTTCGATGTCATAACCATACGAATATACCCATGATTTGTCACCAGTTATGACCCTTTTAATCTTGATCGTTGTTGATGTCATTCAACAATTCCTGAGCGATGCTTATGCGATGTTGTTTTTGGTCAAAATTCAGCAGTTTTGGAACGAACTTCGCTGCCACTTGCTTCATGCCCAAAATTTGCATGGCATGAGCCAACCGATATGCCGACAACCTTAGCATCATTTCTAATTTTGATTCGACGATTCTCCATAAGAATTTTCTTTACTTTTTCATCGGTCGTTGATGTGCTGGGGCGTCCAAAGCGAGCTTCGTCATTCACATCTTCTTGACCTTCTGTGAAAAGCATTTTTTTTTTAACACACCTCGTATTTATAACTCTGGCATACAGCACAGTCTGGTATAGCCAACATCACACCACACACTCATATGTTCAACTTTAATAATTATGGAAACAATTCTAAACGTTTAAATGCAGGACATGAATTAGCTAAAGTAAATATATTCAGTTTTACAAACTGATATTGTTCAAAATCCTTCTTTTAATGTTGAAAAGCTTCATTTCACTGAGCTTTCCACAGATCATTATAAATGGATTTTCTTAAATATTAGTTTTAATGTTGACGGTGATTATTTGCCGTTGCTCATTAACAAATTCAATAATTTGAATTAGGTTTCCCACAGCCAAATTACCTGCAATTATCAAGTTTTAATTTCATTTTTGAAATTGCACGAAACTCAGTCATGCTGTGCCAAACTCGAACGCGTTATATGCATTGCGACAGACGGTGTAACGTCAATTAAAATACAATATTGGACTCTGCAAAGTTCCCAGAAACACACATTTTAGAAAACTATACGGCTAACGGAATTTTGTGGTTTTTCTGATTGAACAAAGGTTTCCAGCTGACTTTCGATACCAGTGGGTTGAATTTGTATTGAAATATATTAAAACCTTAATTAAAATATAATTAAATAATATCAATTGGTTCACCTACAACAATTTGCTATCATTATTTCTGGTCACGTTGAGTTTTTTTTTGAGAATTTTAATAAACGCAGTTCCCACCCAACTGAGGGACAAGTGAGGATATCACCTGCTAAGTTAGTATGTGGAAACTTCACGAAACATCCGGCGAAAAGTTTTAGACATGCAATCAACAAACAACTGACCACCACAGCATATGTCGCTCGTACATGGAGTGTCCATAATGATCGGTTATCAGTGACACGATCGATTGCTAATACAATCCAACACAACAAAGGACGTCAATCTACAAGGACAAGCAAAACACTTGTAATTGTAAGGAACCAAACTATAACTACTCCCACAAATACAAGTACGGTAATTCACCCACCAAACACAGGATATGTATACTTTGGGAAATAATTACTTCCCAACCGACTGTCCTGAATGCAGGACTTTGCAGGATGTTACACACACACACGCACACGTATACTAAATCCTAGCGCCCAAACTTGTGTGGCTTTTGAACAGTTAGAAGGGGACGCAAAAAGTCTTCATAAGAGCAAATGAACTCGTACTCAAAGCGGAAACATTATTTCACATTTACGTGGGTAGTACCGCCACAACTGCCGTTATAAACAGCAAACAACTGTTTTCGGCTCGTAATTACCCTAACACTTAAATAAACGGCAAACACACACATACATATTCTACTCTAAATGTTGCTGTATGTATATGTTTAAATGAGCATTATACAAATAAAGTTTTCGTTGTCCCTGAAGTACTTGTGCCTAAGTACATGTGAGAGGGGTAGTTCTGCGCCGCCTAATCAAGCCGACCGTCTGCCAGTCTACTTCGCTCCCTGTCGCAGTAAGAAAACTTCTTGCATTCCCTGTATGAGCAAATGCCTGTTTGATTAATTACAACTGTATTTATGATCTGTGGGCTCTTGCTAGCCCTCTGCACGAGGGCTGAACAATGCATCTGGTCGAAATTGCGACATTTTATTTACATTAAGTGAATGCTAATTTTGTTGTTACTTTCAATTGCAGCGGCAGTTTGTTTGGTCGTTGTTTCGGTAACGCTAAATATGTCATTAATGCGACTTTTTCTTGGTTTAAGAAGAAAATAAGTGGATATTTTATGCATTTATTTAGTAAGAGTTCAATTATGCAACAGTTCATCAACGAATTTTTTCACCTTTTTCTTGTTTAATGTGAATGTGTAAGGATATATGTAAACAGGGTGTGGGTTTGGATTTCATGCTTGCTCAAACATCTCGACTCGAAATACTCGACTTTTTTAGAAAACATGTTTTCGAGTTATGTGAAATATTACTTTTTCGGAATATCCGATTTTAGGTTATTCGACCTGTGTTTTTCCAAGTTTTTTTTTTCTCCGAAGTTAATATTAAGAATAGGCGTTATGTACAACAAAATATGCAAAAATTAATGCGACCATCAATGCGATTTATGCAGTCAAGACAAAAAATGGCAGACTTGATAAATTAATGCTTGCCATTTGAGTGTTAAAAAGGATTTCATGAAGATCTTGATCATGACTACGTTGTAAGTGAGCCATGCGAAACATCCAATTTTAAATCACTTTTTTGAGCAACCGCATTCATTAAACCAGGAATGAGCTCAGTCGCTGAACACAATTTTTCGTTAAAAACAAATCTTTCTTACAATTTCTTAACTCACGGTACTTCTCAACGGAAATTCGACTCCGTAGCAAATGTCATAGAGCACGAGTGCATCTCTTGCCATACACAGAAAAGATGTAACAGAAATATTTTTGTTGCATGAATTCCATCTGTTACGGAAATTTTACAAAATTTACAGCTCGTTTTTTCACTTACGTAATAGGAATTTTCCTGAATTACATAAAATATTGTATGGAGTTCTATAATTTTGGGATATTTTGGTATTTTGTATTGAGCAGAGAAGCGTCCAAAATCCATAACCATTGCAAAACATTGATATAACCAAATCTTGTAAAGGCGTAGTTTTTAAGAGTCTGTAATTATAAACAGCGATTTGGTGATTAAATACAGGAGTAAAAGCTTATTTTTATTGTATAACTTATATAATACTTAACCTATATAACAGCTTACATAATATTTTACGTGACATTAATCAATAACACAATTAATTGATTATTATTTTTTCTTTCCTTCCTTCCTTTATTTAACAATCTTGTAATTTAAAGGCTTCTGGCCAGTATTAAGTAAATTAAAAAAGTACATAAAATAAATACTATTCCGAAAAACACTAAGAAACATATTAGAGATCGGTTGGGATCTATTGCACCTGTTGGGACCTGTTCCAACTTTTCGGGTTTACCAAATCGAGATTTTTGTTGTTTGCAACAGACCTCAGAATTTGTGGTTTGATACCTTAGAAGCAGTATTTTGAACTGCTTCCATTCACTTAAAATCCCACCAGCTTAACAACAAAAAGAATGCATTTTTCATTACCAGTGATAAAGCGTTACAAAAAGGATAATTTAGATTGAATAAATGAAGCAATAAATTGCATGTATTTGATCACAATAATAATTTTGGGATAATTTTGGTTGAATTCAAACAAACATAATATTATTAAATGCATTTCCTTCAGCACGTGCTTTCCCCAAATATCGATCTTTTTAACGAATCCAATCCGTCTGCAATGGTTTTAAGTTTTTTTCTGCAATTACTCCGGAACTTATCTTTGAGGCTGAAATTTACAGAACCAATGTTGTGAACCATTTTTGCTACATATTCTTTACATTCAGGCATAGCAAGTAAATATCTCTGTGTACTTCTATGACTTTTTTGCCTTTTCTGAAATGAAAGAGCAAAATATGCTGGAAATACTACTTTTGGGCCTCCATGTTCACAACGTTTAGTCAGTTAAAATAAAGCTTTTCAAAAATAACAAAATCATCATCTGTACCCAAAGCTCCCAATCAATCCAATGGAATGAATTTGAAACTGATTCCTACCACGATGAGAAGTCATATGGCAATCTGATCTTTTGCATATTGAAAACACAAAGAGTTGTCCTGTTGATTTCATTACAAGGAAAACTATAATAATGTTGTGACATTTGTCATGAGGTTCGTGACTACCGCTAACAAAACCACTTGTTTGAAAGCTTATATCGTCACTCGCGAAGTGATCGACAGAGTGTGTAATGCAGAACTTTATAATCTTTTAGTGCTCTAAAAAAAATTGCAGACAATATTAAATCGCTGTGAAAATATGCATCAACGATTCATAGAAATTTGTTGAGCAATTTTGTAACCAAGTACTAAGTATTGCCGGTTAGTTGAGTGGCATAAAATCGGCAACACCTACAGAGTGGCCCAAATAACACCTACACTGTTGGTGGTTTTGTGGTAGCAGTGCTCGTAGAATTTGAATTTTGTATGGATGAATCTTAAGATCCAACTTGTCGGCCACAACGACGATGAGTTGAGACATGTGGATCATTTTCAACACTCTGCAGCTTAGTTTCCACGTGTGAATATTAATAATAATATTAATATTAATATTATTATTAATTAAAAAAAAAAATAAATTAAAAAATTAAAAAAAAATGAAAAAAATTAATTTAAAAAAATTACAAATATTAATATTAGTGTGAATATTGCACCATTTTCAGGACGGTCGATCACTGAACCTCGTTCCTTAAAATAGCCGATCAAATTCCTAATTATAAAGAATGTGAGAGCTGATCCTGAATTAAAAATATTAAAAATATTGAAAATAATTTCGGTGCGTTATAACAATTGACCGTTACCAAAAAATAAGAAAATTCGATGATTTTAACGCGTTGTTGTGTACTGAATGCATTCAACATAAATTTCTAAAAATGCAATAATAACCTGTAAAAAAGAAGTTAAATTTGTTAAACATTGGCAGATCTTATTTGGACCACCCCTCACTACGTGCTTTGAAATCACTTTATACTGAATACCCACATCCAGAATGTTCAATTTGCAAAAGCAGCTTGACTTGCTAAAGATTACTCATAAAAAAGCCAAGCATCCCCATTTAAAATTCACTTTAAATGGCATTCCAGGAACTGCAATGTACCTGTGATGACTGAGATTATTTTTTCTAATCTCTTCAATTGGCAGTTCCTTGACGATAAACAACAATTTTTGTATAGCTCCTCTGCGTAATTTACTGGTGTTCATTTCAATCATGTTGCGGATACCGTTCTCCATCTCATCTTTTATATCTTTCTTTTATACACTTCTCATACTTTCTGTAATTTCCATCCACCCCTCAGTGGCTCTATTAAGTGCTTCTCTTGTACTGGTTACAAATGTTACATTTTGTTATTTCCGAAACTCCTCCATATGGATGGCTGATTGCAGCAGTCACCATAAAAAATGCCAAAAATGTTTTATTACACATCAAACTCGACGAGGAGCAAATTTTCAGTTATTTTCTCTTGCTCTTCCTGCGTTGCTTTTTCGCTTAGCCACTGTTAGCAGAAGCATTCTAGTCGTAATCCCGGCTGCAAGTGCTACAAGTTCTTTACATTCCAATAAAGTATAAATCGAGATTTTTGTTGTTGACTCTGCTTTCTTGGCGCTTAGGCTGTTAAGTTTAACGACCCCCTGGAGGCCTTAAGAAGCAAAGTTTAATTTCACTCATTCTCAAGTTTGCACAAACTCTCACACCTCACATGAACGACGGACGACGCATTTGGAGAAAGTTTAGAGCTCATCTGCAACATATCCTACCAAATATTTGTTATACAAAGCGATCTGAAGCGATGCGTAGCGATGCTTATGAAATTTGTTGTTTTCTGAAATGAAGTGTTGGAATGAATACTTTGTATATGTGGGTGTGGGCGTGTGCGTGTGTCAGTTAGTACATTTGTGATGTTAAATTTAAGCACTTCCCGGAAAAACAGGACGTGTCTGTTATGCAAAAAATACATTTTAGCCACAAAATGGGTATTTCTTTATTCATCCTATTGATATATGATGAATTTTTAGATGTGAACCAATGAGGGGCAGCATTAACTCAGTGGGTCATTGATAAATAAAATTGTTGCAGTTTGAAAAAAAAACAGTACACAATGTTCTGTTAGGCAAATTCATTTATAAATACCCTGTTCCGAAATCGTTTTGACGAGATTTATTTGGTTTGAAGAGGAGCAATTTAACTAAGACTCAGGCTCTTGCGAATCAATTCTTGCGTATTGCATATTTTATGTAAAGAACCCGAATCTGTTTGCTAAATTTTTCTAGCACAGCTTAAGAAAATGCGTTTGTAGTTAGGGGGAAAGAATTCCATTTTTTAGACATTTTCTGTGCCTACAAAAACATATTCCATCGTTAAAGACGGAAAATTGTACCCAATTTTAAACGAATTGATTTTCGAAATTTAAATTTTTTGAACCTATGAACTTATGGGATATCACGAAAATAGCTATCAAAAATGTCCAATATTCCATTACATCCTTTTCAAAACTAATATGGATGCCTTAACCCTGAATTATAAGCCATATATTTGAAGAAGAGCGAGAACATAGTTGGTCTGTTGGAGTTTTTACAAAATTTACAGGAATTGGCATTATTACTGAAGGGTATCCCAACAGGAACGCAAGATTTAAATTTGGCGCCATTCGAAGTGTCATTGTTTGACATTTGAACAATTGTTATTGTTTGCTAGTAGAAGGTACTAGGTTAGTAAAAATGGAGCACTACACGAATGAACAACGCATTCTCATTGAGAAATTGTTTTATCAAAATGGTGAAACTTTTGAGGCTACAGTTTGCAAATTGCGATCAATTTGGGGTCACAATAATGCTCCAAAAGAGTCAACTGTAAAGAGATTAATGGATAAAATTGCCAAAACTGGCCAGATCGATCGACCGAAAATGTCGCAGCTGTACGTGAGATGATGTCGCTCAAACTCCATCCACCTCAATTTGACACCAAGCTCAGCAAATTGGTGTCTCCAAATCCGCTATGCAGCGAATTTTAACGAAAGATTTGCATCTTCATGCATACAAAGTTCAATTGACTCAGGAACTGAAGCCAGCTGACCATGGACAGCGAAGGGAGTTCGTTAATTGGGTATTGGAGAGACAACATGAAAATGCTGATTTTGCAGATAAAATCATCTTCAGTGGCGAGGCCACTTCCATCTTGATGGCTTCGTCAATAGGCAGAATTGTCACATTTGGGGTAAGGAAAATCTTCGAGTGATTCACGAGAAGCAAATGCATCCTCTACATGTCACTGTGTGGTCTGGATTTTGGACTGAAGCTTGTGTTATTTCACGTTTTGGAGACCAGATTTGGCCGCCTAGATCGTGCGAAAGTTTGATTTTAAATTAGTTGTAGCCTTAAATGTAGTTTTCTCCACCATTTATATTTTATGGCTTAGGGTTAGTTGTAAGGATTCCAGGTAGATTTTATTAATATCATAATCTGCTATGAAACATAAGGGTAATTCAAGCTTAGTCCGGTATATTGGCTCAAAAGTGTAAAGGTTCAGTGGCAAGTTTTGACAAACTTTATTATGGAGATTGGAAGGTGTTACTACTTGCAAAGGTTTATTAGGATAGGTTAAGTTTAGTCTATTTAATTTTGATCAAAGTCGGCTATCCAACAAGCCAGCCTGATAGCAGTGTTCAAGTTTTTTAAGCTACTCCAAAACTAACAATTCTGTCCGTTAAGTCTTTTTCTCGTATCTATTGATATCTGCTCCCATTCATTAAATACGGGCAACATTTCATTATTTGTTCGATTTATTATAACCATTGGTTAAATCATACAAAATGGATCTAGAAGAGAAAAAAATCCATTTGAATTTATTTGTACGAGACGTATTAGATGAAATTTGATCACACATATATTACTTAGGGTGGACTGTCCATGAATGTTATATCTGTGGTCACAACCCGTAACAGCCTAACTCGAGTTAAGACACAATTGAATTATTAGCACCATCGTATTCCAGCGTATCTAAATTTATTTGCTCTAAATTTTTCATGTTTGTATCTCTTCTAGGAAGGCAATTAATCCTAAAAAACCTAATAGCTTAAGTTATTTTTCTAAATGACTGTTTTGGCATAACTGCCTAAGTCAATTTAGCATTACAACAAATATAAACATTATTTTTTCATCATTGCCTAAATCAACTTAAGTTTAAACTTTATGAATTCTTATATAGGAATAACAACCTAACTCAACATGAGAGATCGAATCTGAAATATTTTGACATAGAATAATAATTTATGTCAATTTAGGCGCACTTAAAGTTTTTTATTTAATCTGGAATAATAGCCTAACTCAACTTGAACTTTTTGACTTTCTTTCGTTCAACAATTCATAAGAGCCTAAGTGTCTTTTTCGATAGTATCTTTTGACTGCGAGAATAAACAACTATTTTTTGTTAACAACTAAGTAAAGAAATTCGTTTTTTTGGAATCTGTAGCAAAGTTTTCCAAAAAACACCTTCTCCTGATTTTCAGTGAAGATTCAAAATTTTAAACTCCTGTACTGAAAATATTGAAAAACAGACTTAGGCTGTTATGGGTTGTGACCGCAGATATATGTTCAATTATTTTTCTTAAACGTTTTTCAACAGATAATCATTCGATTGTTAGATAACCTTTTTCCGAATAGCAGTAGTGACTTTGTCATTTGTTAAAAAAAGACGGATGTAGAATACCAACAAAGCATATAGCATTGTAATCCTCAAGAAAAACGACTAATACAAGGCGTCAGCCATAAAAACACGATGCTGTCGCTGCAATTTCTAAATCTATAAGTTTTTTTTTTTTTAATGTATATATATGTAATTGGTTTTGTCTGCAGATAAGGTTTATGTGGACCGTTAAATGTATTTCTATTAAGTCGAGAAAATAATCAGGCAAGTGGCAGCCGCCAGGGTTGATGCACAATTGTGTTCCTTTAGAAGATTTTTAATCACTTTACTCAGCACTCCAGGCTATAGATTCGCCATTTGTTCTTCAATATCGCAATTTTGAGCTGCCAAGGCTTCTTCACATAATCACAAGGCTTCAAATATCCGCGGGAAACAAGTCTGAAGATGTCTCATCGTTTGAGAGAATGGTTATTTTCCGGCACCCTGTATTATTTCATTTCAGTTCATTTATTTAGGTCTATGGACAAATAAATCCTTACAGACTAAGAATTGACATAACATATTTCAAGAAAGTTATGTAAATTTATAAATTATTTTATTTTAAATATCTAAAAAGAAACAGTTTAAACTTATTTCTAGACATACAAAACTCTAGGTGTTGAATTGGGTATTCAGTTCTTGCAATCGCATTTAGGTTATTGAATTCAATAAATCCGCGGTTCAAAGCATTATGCTGGGCATAATTTGTGGAATGGCGTATTACATTGAATATTGGAGTATAATGATACTCCTATCCTGATCTCGGCGAAACATAAAACGGTATAAGCGACAATAATTCAGAACAATTAATTATACCGGCTATTATATGGAATACAAATAACAAGGTATGATGAATACGGCGATGTTGCAATGGCTGTAAGCCCAGTAACCAGCATCTGGAAATATAAGGAGGCACAAAATCATCAAAGTTAATTGAGGAGAGAGCAAATTTTAAAAGGGCCCACTGAATTCTTTCTATGCAAATGAGTTGGCTTAGCAAAGGGGACTCCAAACAATAGAGGCATATTCCAACTTTGATCTTACATAGGAAGTATACACTATTTTTAAGGTATGTGGATCAGTGAAATCGAAACAATTTCTTCTAATATACGCTAGTATAGAATAAGCTTTAGGGATATTATAATTTATATGCGAGGTAAAAGTCAGAGCCGCATCAAAAACAACATCTAAATCGATTTTACTTTGCAGCAGTGAGGAGGAGCCTGTAATCACCTGTTCTGAAAACCAGTTGTATTGGATTACGAGACCTTGAAAATGAAATATGGACACATTTTGATAAATCTAATTAAAGTTTGTTTGGGGAACACCAATTAAGGAGATTATCTAAATCATTCTGAGGATCTAAGGCCTCAGAAATATTAGAAATTTTGTGGTATATTTTTAAATCATTTGCTATATAAAAGAAAATTTATATTTTTAAAACAATTAGAAATATCATTTATAAATATATTAAACAACAAAGGTCCCAAAATGCTGCCCTGCGGCACGCCAGATGTTTGGAAATACGGAAGAGATTCATAACCGCTAATAACGACTTTGCATGTTCTATTTCATATATCTGTGGTCACAACCCGTAATAGCCTAACTCGAGTTAGGACACAATTGAGTTATTAGCAACATCGTATTCAGCGTATCTAAATTTATTTGCTCTAAATTTTTCATGTTTGTATCTCTTCTAGGAAGGCAATTAATATTAAAAAACCTAATAGCTTAAGTTATTTTTCTAAATGACTGTCTTGGCAGAACTGCCTAAGTCAATTTAGGATTACAACAAATATAAACATTATTTTTTCATCATTGCCTAAATCAACTTAAGTCGTTAATCCAAAAAAATAAAGAAACAATTTTATTTTCCTAACTTGAGTTAAGCTCTTATTCCGAATTGCAATTTCGTTTTTTGATAAACATAAATTGAGTTAAGGTCTTTCTCCAAACTTAAAGTTTTTTATTTAATCTGGAATAATAGCCTAACTCAACTTGAACTTTTTGACTTTCTTTCGTTCAACAATTCATAAGAGCCTAAGTGTCTTTTCGATAATATCTTTTGACTGCGAGAATAAACAACTATTTTTTGTTAACAACTAAGTAAAGAAATTCGTTTCCTTGGAATCTGTAGCAAAGTTTTCCAAAAAACACCTTCTCCTGATTTTCAGTGAAGATTCAAAACTTTAAACTCGTGTATTGAAAATATTGAAAAACAGACTTAGGCTGTTATGGGTTGTGACCACAGATATACGATTTTAACCACTTTAATATCAAGGAATGAAATTCTATAGATTGCAACTTAGCACAAAGTATATTATGAAATACTTTATCAAATGCTTTGGCGAAATCGGTGTAAACTGTTTCAGCTTGATGTCCAAGTTCAACTGGTGAAATTCAGTATTCTGTGAAAATGGTTAAACTTATTGTGGTAGATCTACCTGTATAAAATCCATGCTAAGATGGATTGTAAGAAATCGATTGTAAGAAAAGATAACTTCTTATAAATTATATGCTCAAAGATTTTTACAGAACTTAGATGCCACCGAGAAGACAGACTACAGCTTGTGGAAGGCTGCCCGAAAAACCAAATGCCACACTGTTTATGAAGCTCCTATTCGCTTAGAAAATGGAGAATGGGCAAAAGACTCCAGCGAAAAAGTTGAAGAGTTTGCTAGCCACTTAAAAAAAGTTTTCGTACCAAACCAAACTGACTCTAGTATAATGCCAACTGTTGTCCATGAACTCGTTTTAGACCCAATAAAAATTCGTTTACCTGCGCTGAGAGCAGTTATCAGTGGTCTGAACCCAAAAAAGGCTCCCGGTTGTGACAAAATCACCAACACTATGCTAATCAACCTTCCAAATTCGGCATTAAGAACTATTATGTTTGTTTTTACTTCTATGCTAAGGATTGGTTACTTCGCATCATCATGGAAGAAATCTGAAATAGTTATGATCCCCAAGCCCGGTAAAGATGTTACGCAGATATCATCGTATCGTCCGATCAGCTTATTGCCCGTTTTGTCAAAAGTATTTGAAAGATTGATTTTGCAGTCGTTAGAGGCATTTATTGACTCAACAAACCTAATTCCAAACCACCAATTTGGGTTTACAAAAACAACACAGCACCACCGAACAAGTTCATAGAATCACAAACTCAATTCGCGTAACCTTTGAAAGTAAGCAATACTGCTCTGCAGTATTCATCGACATATCGCAAGCATTCGACAAAGTCTGGCACAATGGACTATTATATAAAATTTCAACACTACTTCCCACTAACGTACACAAATTGCTCAAGTCATATTTAGAAAATATGAAATTTGTAGTGAGATCAAAAAGTAGTTATTCCTCAATGAAACGAATTTTAGCTGGTGTCCCACAGGGGAGTATACTCGGACCATTTCTTTACTTATTGTATACTGCTGATTTGCCTACAAGCCCGTTCACACACACATCCACTTTTGCGGATGATACATCGTTTTTAAGTTTACATAAAGACCCAGAAGTAGCATCACAACAACTTCAATCCCACGTTATTGATGAGGAAAATTGGCTGCATAAGTGGAAAATAAATGTTAATGCTGCAAAGAGCGTTCACATAACCTTTACGCTAAGACAGAAAAACTGTCCACCCATTACAATAAATGGAACAACAATCCCATAGCAGAGCCAAGTAACGTACTTGGGAATTCATCTTGACCGACGTATCACGTGAGTTCACCATATTGCAGCTAAAGTCACACAGTTGCAAATTAAAACCACTCAGCTTAACTGGCTCATTGGGTCTCACCCCTCGTTAGACTTAGAACTGAAAGCACTTTTATATAAAGCAGTTTTGAAACCAATATGGTCGTATGGGATCCAGCTAAGGGGGCCCGCTTCTGCATCGAATATTGAAAAGTTACAAAGGAGACAGTCAAAAGTTTTAAAAATGATCACGTGCGCTCCTTGGTATAAAAAATAAAATAATAACATCCACAAAGACCTCAACATTCCCACCATCCGAGAAGAGATAAGAAAACCATGCATAAACTACATTGATAAAATTAGGGTCATGAGCGTCTCAAAAGATTGCAAACTCTAGGTTTGGCTATAAGAGTGTTTTTCGAACTAAAAGCTGAGTATTGCAGTGGCAGTACCAACATTAATATCTTTAGTTTAAGATTTAAATACTTATTGTGAATGTCGAAAAGGCAGATTCAATAATAAAAAATATGCTCAAAGATTTTCGAAACATTTGTTAGTTTAGAAATCGGTCTGTAACCCGTAACATCATTCTTCTTACCATGTTTAAAAATTGGAGTTATGGACGCCGACTTCCATTTATAAATAAAAATGCCTTCCTTTAATGAAGAATAAAAAATGTAGTTAAGAACAAAGGTTAGTGACGAGGCACATTTCTTTAGTGGATAAACACAAATCCCGTCAGAATTCGATTTATAGCTGGTTTTTAAGTACATAATTCCATCGTAAACCTCATCCTCAGTGTGTTCTAGGACACCAATGTCTAGCATGTCAAACAAATTTGAGTACGTAGCTGTATAGGCCGATGAAGGTACAAAATTTTATTTAAAAAAAAAAATAACCAAACAAGTTAACAGAATCACTGCATGATCTTGATACAACATCACCCAATATCATGTTTGAGGGAATTTCTGAAACACTCCTTTTCGAATTAACAAAATGGCAGAACGACTTAGGGTTAGTTTTAATTTCATTCTGTTCTTGCAATATAAATTGATTAAATAAAAATTTATTTAAGAAATTGAATTCTCTCTGATAATAGAAAAATTTTCAGTAAACTTTTTATGAAATTTGTTTTGTAGATTTTTAAGTTCTTTAAGACCTCTTGTATACCACGGAAATTTGTAAGGTCTTGGGGTCCTTAACGGAAAAATTTATGAGAAAACGTGTATGTGTGTTATATTGCCATATAGTCCGTAATATTAGATATAGTCTGTAATTGCGTTCGCTAGGAAAAGAAATTGATTGTCTAGAAGAATGGAAGAGACCGTAAATTAGAGAAGATAAGCCGACTCATAAACTTCGAAGACCGAAATTTATAACAAAAAAGTGACACTGCCTGTTGGTATTCCAAGAGTTTTCCTTTTTTGTTTCTACCGGACAACATATTGAAGTGTACCGTCATCACTTAGACAAACTAAATGTTTCACTTAATTAGAAAAAGACAACATTGATCAATAGAAAAGACGAATTGTTTCACCAGCATAACGCGAGTCTTCCTACAAATTTGATAATTCATCAAAAGTTTTTACAGCTTAGGTGAAATGTTCTGCGTTAATGACCATATCTAAAGATCTAACGCCTTTTGGTTATAACTCGTTGCGGCCTTTACAAATTGTTTTTGACGAAAAAAAAAACTTTACTTCAAATGAGAAGGTTCCGGAAGCGTTTTTGTGCCAACAAAAAATAAAGCTTTTATGAGCGTGAAATCATGCAACTACCGGAAATATGACAAAAGGTGTTGGATTGGAATGGGTGACATGTAATGACTTAAATTAAATATTTATTCACTACTTATTCACTGTTTTCATAAGACAAGGAAATTACTTTTCGAACAATGCAGTAATATTTTTACTTATAGAATTACATTCTGTTTGCAGGTTTATATAGGAGTCAAAATTATACGGGTTTTTAAGAAAATATGAATTTTTATGTGAAACATAAATCAAAATCCGAAGTTATAACTCAAAATAGGATTTTTTAAGAATTGGATATTTGTAGAAAGAATCAACATTTTAAGTTGTCTTGGTTCAGAAACGATCATAAACCGTCATGTTGAAAGATTATCACTTTTTTGAACATACATATGTAGTGTCCCATACATAGAACGCTTTCTATTTTTCTTTACCTAAAACAATCAGATTTTGATCAAAAAACCTTGAAAAGAGAAAGTAAGCATCGAAAATGGTACGAGGACAAAACAAAGTTATTGGTATCGTTTGGGACGCTGTGTGAGCGTTGACAACTATAATTTTGAAGTAGTGGAATAATTCATCTACATCGGTTCCGCTGTCACGAATGATGTCAGCATGGAAGGGAGAGTATTGCTTGCTAACAGATGCTACTATGGGCTAAGCAAGCGATTCGATGATAAAGCCCTCTCTCGACAAACAAAAATCCGACTTTACTAGACGTTGGCTCCACCTGTTTTGTTATATGGCGCAGACTTCTGGGTTATGACGCAAGCGGATGAATCAGCACTGGCAGTTTTCGAGAGGAAAATACTCCGGAAAATATATGGGCCCATCATAGTTAACGGGGAGTATCGGCGTCGTGCAAAAACAATGAGCTGTATGAGCTACATGCCGACATCGACGTGGTCAAACGTATTAATATATAGCGATTGCGTTGGTTGGGTCATGTTGTGGGGATGGACCCAAATGCTCCGGCATGGAAATCTTTCGACAACGAACTCGATAAACCGCGCACAAGAGTGCGACCAAAACTCTGTTGGAAGGACCAGGCTTTTGAAATGCTATCGAAGCTTGATATGACGAATTTGAGGAGAAGCGCAAAAGATCGAAGCGCTTGAAATTATTTTCTACGGGCGGCGTATAATAGATAAGGATGTCTATTCCAGCCGCCACCTAAGAAGAAGATACTACTTTTCGAAACATTAAGAAATGTACATCGACATTTTTTTAATTAACTTTTTTTACCAATTTGTTTACGAGAAACTAACGATTCCATATCGTCCCACCTACGCACTATTAAATACCCGTTCCCATTTCTATTCCTTTAACTGTTAAGAATATAGCTTTATTCCAACACTCAAGTAGTGAGATACTTCGTGAAATGTACACTTGAACTGTCGTGAAGTGGCTAACACAAGTTCAGTACTTATTTTGATCTCACTCTGTTAAGAACAGTGCGAAACCTACACTATCACCCCAAAAAGAAAGGAAATATATATGACCCCATATATATAATCAGAAAGGTAAACCGTTTAATAAAAAGAAGTTTCTATCGAAATTCTAACTCCCGTGTTTTCATTTTCTAACTTCCAATTTTTTGAAACCACTTGTCATAACCCCCCGTATTAACACAATTACTGTTTATAAACTACTATAAAATATTGTACTTTAATACTATACTGATAAATACAATTCAATATTTTCTCGTACGAATGAATATAAATACATTTCGCATTTTCTTTGTAAAAGAATGCCGTTTTAATGAAAACAATTCTGCAACTTATTTATATATATAGCAATCTCAAAGCATGCTAGAGATATTCCTAACATTTTACACCAGTGAATGATTTGTGACCTCTCCATCAACATTAATTTTTTGTATAAAAAACTTGTTATTCCATAAAATTTTCCATTCCATTACTTGGTCTTTAGATGATGATGTTAAGAGATGCTGTTGCTTTTGACATATCCAACGACTGTATCCAGTGTCTCAACAATCGCATAAACACAATATTTTATATTATATTTAAATAAATTTAAAAAGTTCGTCATGTCGTTATCAATCCATATCAAAAGTTCTACTCCAGAATGTAATTAAACCAGAAGGTAACACTCACTACTGCTTCTGCTTTTTTTGTCTTTGCTTCCACAAAAATTCATATTTTCTTTATAAATCGTACGTACTTCCCCTTCCAAATCTGTTGGGGTTTCCTTTATTTTCCTGTTCATTCAAAAATGTGCAACATTTTTAATACTAACTTTATCTGTCACATACAAATATGAAATTGTCGAATCATTCCGACTGTATGAAAATGAATGGCATAAAATCGAATAGAAATGAAACTTCACATCGCCAACATACATACCTATATATACGAGTATGTGTGTATATTAAAAAATAAAACTGCACTTAAATTATACAAATAAACATTTATTCATTTTATGAACATATACAGAAGTCTCAATAATATTGAATTTTTCAGTGAGACCGAATCGAGAAAAAGGCTAAACAAAAAATGCAAATCTGCAGAATGTAAACCATTCAAATTGTATGGGCAACAGCAATTTATGCGCTCCAAAAGGTTATTGAAGGATAACGAAAAATTCGGAAGCCAAGTGTGAGTTACTGAATCTGAAGAATGACATGGCTTATACGAGTATGTGTATGGAAGAATGGTCAGCCAGTGTGTATGTTCACAAATTTACCCTTGATTTGAATTATGGACACAATATATATATATACCTATATATATGTATATATATATATGGTTATTGGATGCCATGTCACACATGAGGCATGTAAACACTTACGTTCATATGTACTCGCTTCGTAACGAGAAATATTTGGTTCCATTCGTCCTTTTTTTTTGCAATTCTCATTTTCCATACCATGAATGTGTAGTGGACAAAATATCCTTTACTTCTTATGGAGTAGTTACGCTGTGTTTGTTATTGTTATTGGGCACGACCAAGACGACGTGGACATGAACATGGATGTTAGGTTAATATTGGGTGATTTGTGTTTGAATGGATTTTCAAATCAATTGATTCAGCAGCTTGACCGAATGAGCTCCCTTTTTCTTTCTTCCATTCGTCTTTGCCAATTTAATTCCCCCTTCCCGTGTCATCCATACCAATTACCCCGTCTCAACCTCAATGTGGTACAGAAAGCACACATGTTTAGTTCGATATTTCTTTCATCATAGTAGCTCTACTCAAATTTTGTTGTTGTTGACAATATTTATAACATAAACTTTGGAAAAGGCAACAAATAGTTCTGGTGGCACCCAATGAAGAATCTCGTTATGCGCTAATTTGATATCGAGTTGTCTACATATTGGTTTCTATTTATTCATATATACTGGTATACAGATATGATAGGGAGTAGTATATAAAAATTTTGTTAAAAAATCTGAAATAAACTTAATTATAGGTATGATTAATGTTTTTCTAAACCTAAATACAAGAATGGAAAAAATTTACTATTACAAAGTTTTAAACATTTGCAATTATTTCATTATTCAAATAGTTTGTTTCTTCGGTTAAATCACAGGTTCACAAGGCAAAGCCCATGACAAGAATACGCTTTGTTGAAACATTATAAATAAAAGCTGTTGAAAATCTTGCATTTATGTTTGTAAGAAAGACAATTTTTTTCTCAATGTATTCTATATATATATATTCTGAGCAACTTCTGAATTTTTCGTATGAAATGAGTTTAATAGAAAAATATCAAACTAATAAACCATTTTACTCATTACTGAGGAGACATAAAAGAGGTTGGCGCAACATGGTTTCAAAATGTATTCTGTTTCATGAAGCAAATCCTGACAAGCAGTACGTCTTGGAATCGAAACTAATAATAATATAATAACTATTATTATATAATATATGATAGCTAGTGATATCTATCGAAATATTTGATATCTACACATCTATATATCTAGTTTTTTAACTGCAACAACTCAAATACAGAGAACATCTATAATAGAATAGTTGTAAACTGCTGGATGTCGTTTGGAGGCACCTGCCAATAACATCTCTACAGTGATTTATTTGATTTAATTCATAGTTGGCGAAAGGGAAAACCCATAGAATTCTTATTAGATGCAGAGTTATCTCCAAAATACCAGATTATGTCTTCTAAGTCATCTAATGCAACAAATCATTTTTATTATTTTCATCATTATCATTATCATCATATTATGAATTAGATGAATATCATGGCTGGTGATATGTTCCAAACGAAAAAAA
>JAHXMU010000742.1:344300-366924 GCA_019455685.1 Philornis downsi
GCCATTTTAGATTTAAATTGTTTATTGAATCCAGCTGACGTGACTACAAACATTTTTGAACATTGGAGCAGGAAGTACAAAAAAAAAAACGTGATTAATATATAATTCAACAAAAAAATTTGTTTTTCTTCTTAAAAAACTATCCTAAATCAACCAACTTGACAAACAAGTTAATAATCAATAAAAAATATGCGATTCAAAGTTCAATAAATTAACCGGATCAACATTTCCCTTTAAAATTTGTTCATTTTAAGTCATTTGTGCGAAAAAATTATTGAAATTCTGGTCCGTTTTCATATATTTTAGTATTTTGGAATGAAAACATAGAAAAGCACAGGGTGGCGCATCAATTGTGCTACAATAAGAAATTCAAATACCTTTTTTTTATGATTGTATAAAAAATTATTGTTTTATTGTATAGAAAATTCAAATTTATTTTATATAAATAATTGGTTTTGAAGATGATGGACCGTAAATAACTTTCATTCTAATGCACGCATGTGCGTCAGCTGATCTGGAAAATTTTCATTGCGGCTTGAAGGGCTAAAGACGGGATCGCCTCATTTACATATATTTTTTTAATGGAGTGCTTCAATTCCGTCAAATTCCTTGGTTTCGTTTTGTTTGATGCAGTCAGGTCGAGCAACCTTGGGGCTAGCGGAAGGCGAAATTTCTGAATATTAATTTGTGTGGGAATTTTCGTTGGAACCAAATGCTGTTGAACCAAACCAAATGCTGTTGCTGTGTACACAGTTCTGGGTAAAAAAAACTCCTTCAACATCTTTAAATAGCAGTCCCCATTGACAATTATTGTTACACCGTAGCACGATTCGTGCGCCACCCCATGTATAAATTCTTGCCTCCTGTATACCTTTAGTTGGTGAGGAGTTTACGGAATAGTAAATTTACAATTTATCTTTTCGTATTATGCCAAAATTGATGTTCGGCGAGCTGCTGCAGATTGAGTACTAACTCTCAACTCATTTCTTCATCATAAAGTGACAAGATCATTGGCTAAAAGTTAACTGCTTGAATACTGAGGTGAAAGCTTTTTTTCTACCGAATTGGCTATTGGAATTAAAATACTTAAGATATAAAGTTGATTAGTTTATGCATTAACACCTCCTATGAATGAATAATTGGTAAAAATGTTGTTACATGGGCAAGTTTTGCTACTACTGGACTGATTTTGGCCAACTATGATTCAACTTATGACAAAAATATATTTTCTTGCAAAAATTCTGTCATTCTCGCCCAACCGCCTCTGCCATTGTAGTGATTTTACCAGATTACCACTGGCAGGTTGACGGACGTGTTTATATCCATACAGATTTTCAGGATTATCAGGAATATATATACTTTCTGGGATCTCAGAACAGTCTTCAATAGGTACGGCAGGTGTAGCAAACGGAATGACACAGTCTGAGCATAATGGCGCCTATTTTTCTATATTCTTTTTTTTTTTTTTTTTTGATTTGTCTGAATTTTGTCCCTACCGCTAGCTGTTGGGCTATAATTGACAACCCGAACAGAATGTGCTATGTTTCCCCTTGTTGTATAGCTATAACATGTGATAACATATGATACGTAATACATGTCTCACTGCTTCTCCCTTTTCTAAACGGAAACCAAAATGTTTGCTGGACATCACACGTGCATATGTGAAAACTAAAAATTTGCTTCGCTCAACCATAACACTTTTGCATGATGATTATGGCTTTGTATGAGTGCCAGCGAATGTGTGAGAGTCGGCGGTATCGATGTCCTTTAAGCAGGAGAGTGGAGAATACGACGGATGGGCCTGAGAAAAGAAATCGATTCGAATACGAAAACGAATACGAATAGTTTGTTAAATAATGGGTGGTAAATACTCATACGTGTCCATGTTATACAATTTCTGTTTTCTTACATATGTCGGACATTTTGCCATTGTCGTGATGGCCGGGGGTACTCTGGCCGTAAGCCATAAGGAAGGGGCGGTGCAGCTCAACTCAACTTAGCTTCGTTTAGTCCGTCAGTGTCCAGTTTTGTCGTTTTGTTGTTTTTTTCGGACAGCTGTTGCTGATGTGTGTCATTGAATGAAATTTGTTTTATGATGACTGTTCCGTTTTTTTTTTCTCGGATTAGATATATTTTGGCCATTTTTTGAGCTGTATTTTTGTTTTTATACATGTGGCATATATGCGAGCGGCAGAGGGAGTGCGCATTTGGATGGATATTTGTTTGGAATTGCTAATATTTTGAGATATTTGTTGTTGTTAGTGCTGTCGTTGTCGCTATACATGTTTCTGCTTCTACTTCTATTTCTGTTTTTATTTGTATCTTAAATAGCTAATAAAGCTTATAAGTGGCGATCATTCAACAGCTGTCAACCGAAGCAAATAAATACTCATATCCGTATCGAATATTTGTATTTGTGTTATGTTCTTCTCTATTGTTGTCGTTGTTATTCGTACATGTACGTATTTGTCTATAATCGCTACGTGTTGGTAGTTGGTCATTGTTGCTTTTCCTTGTAAAGTTTCGTTTAATCATAACAAATTTTAATAAAAGCCATCGAATATGACACATGTTGGATTTGTAGCAAAAAGGATTGTTTCAAGATTTGCTTACGCTTCATATTGTCCTGATGTGTGGTGCGATGTGCCCAAATATACATTGGGTTAGCGTTTAAGTCATTGGTTTTTGTTTCTGATAATCTTTTCTATAGAAGAAGGACTTAATGGAGTTGACATTTTTCAAATTGTAATATCTGTTAACTGAACTATGGAATAATTACATGATACCAGCGTCAAATTTACACTTGTACGTTAAGATAAACATAAATAGGCTGTATTGATAATAGCAATTCCCCTGAAGGGACTGCGATGTGCTTCTATTTACGCTGTTCTGTAAGTAGAGATGTTCGTACACAACACAACTCAAATTTCCTTGCATCTCAGGAATGAGATATGGGAGAGCTTCTCACGTACAGTAAAGTTTACACGAATTCTATTGCCGGACCCACTCAACGAGACCTACAGTTTAACGATGATTTCGAACGTTACAGTTTGAGAAGCATTCACCAGACTTGTCGATTACTCGACCACTCGAAGTGTTCGTTAGGCACATCGGGGTGACTGGTGCTTACATAATGATACTTGGCTGTATGCGGAGTTGAACCTGCGACCATGCGAACGATAGTCGCATGCACTAACCATTGCGCCACGGTCGGTCGGATGTTCGTAGTTGTTAAAATTACCGTTTAGCTGATCCTGATATTTAATGAGGGAATTTGTGTTTGGCATTCCAGTCAAAACTACTCAGCTACTATGTTATTCCCAAGTATAGTTGCACTTCTCAACAACATCTTGATGTGCGTAAACCAGCGTGTTTCAGAATTGTTAGATTTTTGCTAAATATCAGAAGATTTGCAGTCACTGCTTTGTGTTACTGGCCAACTTATGATTTAAATGAAATCATTGTCTGGTCACGCAGAAAGCAGTCTAAGATAAAGCAAGGTAAGGTACGTGCATAGTTAGGGTGTATTCGGGTAACGACGTGAAAGTTGCGTATTAGACTGGGCAACATTTGAAATTTTCTTTCTCGTGAAATCAGAAAAATATTAAATTCTTCAGATACTCCGGGTAAAAAAATTAAGGAATAAAGTATAAAATATAAAGTACATTGCAATTTATAATTTCAAAATTCGTAGAAAATATTGTGAATGCAATAATAAATAGTAATACAAAAAATTAAATCGAAAGCGGCAATATTTTCTAAAAATTAGTAATATTATCGAAAGTACGGAGGTATAATTGACGGTTTTTTATTTGCATCTAAAATGATGTATTTTAGAAAACTTTACAAGCAGGCTTCGTAATTTCTGAAACATAAATTTATAACAAGATATAATTGTGTGAATAAATTTCAAAATTCCTGAACACTATTGAAAGCTTACCAATTACAATTAGCAATTTCTGACAAGTAAATGAAAGCGCATGAGAAATAATTGAATATTTAAAAAAAAAAAAAAAAAAATGCTAAACCAAATTTAAAATTTGCTTAATGAATTGGATAGCGGTTACTTATACGGCCTATATTTTTAGTTTAAAATATATTCTTTGTTGTGAAAAAACCACAACATCATCAAAATATAAAATTAACACAAAATAGAGATAGGACACTGAAACCACTATAGACTTTTTCCCCTTAACAACTTTGTAAAGCTGGCATCTTTAACAAAATACAAGTTTTATGCGAAAATTATTAATTAATAAATAACTAAATGCGATACAAATATGAATCTGTAAAGATCCCATTAGTCGGTTGTAAGAAGGAGAAAGCAAAACTGACTTGATTTACACTCAGACTAAACCTAGTATGAAATCCTTCAAGTTTTCGGCAATAACTTATAATTTGCTTAGTAAGCGGCCAGTGAAACTAATAAATTTCCTAGAAGAGACTACGGGAGGTACATTTTTCCGCTTTGCTTAACTTTTTTTTTTTTTGTGAAATTTAAAAAAGTTTCTAAATTGTATTTTAGATAAGAGGTGTGTTCAAAAAAAAAAAAAGGTGAACTTTAATTTTTCTCAAAAAATATTTATTTATTCATCAATTCCTATTTTATCTCCTTCAAAGTAGTCCCCCTCAGATATAAAGCACTTGTGGCAGCGTTTTTCTCAATCTTCGAAGCAGTTCTGATATGCACTTTTTGGTATGTCCTTGAGCTCTCTTTTAGCGATTCGGTTTTTATCCCCTCAATCGTCGCAAAACGCCGTTCTTTCATGGGTCTCTTCAATCTTGGGAACAGGAAAAAGTCGCATTGGGCCAAATCTGGTTAATACGGTGGCTGAGGCATGATAACGGTGTTGTTTTTGGCCAAATCGTCTCTCACAAGCAAAGATGAGTAAGCAGATGCATTAACATGATGCAAAAGCCATGAATCTTTTTCCCACAATTCCCGGCGTTTTTTCGTATTGCTTCACGCAAACGATGCATAACTGCAAGGTAATACTCCTAGTTTACCGTACGACCTTGTGGTAAGAACTCCTGATGCACTACGCTATGGTAATCGAAGAAAAAAGTGAGCAAAACCTTGACATTTGATCGAACTTGGCGTGCTTTTTTGGTTTTGGCTCTCCTAGACTCTTCCATTAGGAAGATTGAGCTTTGGTTTCGCTGTCATTACCATACGAGTATACCCACCAGTTCTTCACCAATTATGATCCTTTTAAGGATCATCGTTGACGTCATTCAACAATTCCTGAGCGATGCTCATGCGACGTTGTTTTTGGTCAAAATTTAGCAATTTTGGAACGAACTTCGCTGTCGCACGCTTCATGCCCAAAATTTCCGAAAAGATTGCGTGGCATGAGCCAACAGATATGCCGACATCCTCAGCAACTTCTGTAATTGTGATTTGATGATTCTTCATAACAATTTTCATCACTTTCTCAACATTTTCATCGGTTGTTGATGTGCTGGGGCGTCCAGAGTGAGTGTAGTCATACCGCTTGGAAATATTTTTTTGACTCAGTGTACTCTCACCCTATGCCACTGTTAACATTTCAAGTGTTTTTGAGCACTTAATTCTATTTTTTACACAAAATTTGATAGAACTTCTTTGATCTAGTTTTTTCGATAGCAGAAAATCGCCGAACACACAAAACACTTGTCTTATTTATGCCTCTCACAAACAAACTAAATATGCTATAAGGATAAAATCGTCAACATATCTTCGAGACGAGTGTACCAACATAGAAAAATGATAATCGAAAGTCGAGTGTACGTAGCCCGCAAAATTTGAAAATTCACCTTATTTTTTGAACGCACCTCGTATATCGCATAAATGTACTTCTGATATAAATTTTATTTTGTCTGTGTATTTGTAGGTTAAGTATTTTTCTTTTCAAATAGATTTTAAAGAATTAATTTTGCTATCACATAACAAAAATTACCTGTTTTTTTAAAAAAAAGTGTCGAAACTGATGTGTTGATTTTTCCAAAAATCCCCTAAAGTTTCTCAACAACACTATTTGTAAATCGTTTTGAACAAACTGAGCAACAAATGTTCAGATATAGTATAATTATAGTTATTCATATGTAGATTTTGTATACCAGACTATCTGTTTGACATCTGTTTGACTATCGGTTTGGCAATACAGAACCTATTGCTCCCGCTGTCAGGAGAGTTTTGCAAAAAGTGTTCTGTCTCCAAGTTATACATTGAGATATGTTTAGTAATATTGTAAGAGGGCGAATGTTGGATCTATTCCATTTTTTGGTTAACCAGTGTTCATCCGCTACGCTACTCATGTATGCGTTCGACCAAAGCAGTCTTCATTCATTATTTTCTGATGAAATTTCAGAATTTCTGATCCAAATTCATTTTACTATTATTTTTATCTCTAGATTTTCCCAAAGCATACTCTTTGGATTCTTCACTTTCTATTTCGTTCGCTTCTCCGTTTTTTGTTTTATAGGACATCCCCTCCCAATACGTTTTAGAATTGGCTGTCTCGTTAATGGTAGCGTTAAACTCATTGTAGACTATATGAAATTACTCCTCGTTTCTCAGTGCAAGTTTCCATATCCAAGCATCCTTTCGTTGCAGTTGCCCTGGAGTGTTGTGTCAGAAATTTTTGGGTAAGAGATGTTGCGACATAATAATTTAAAGGTTTTATTGAAATAGGCTGTGACTATCTCACGGGTATGGTGCTCTGCTACGTCTAGCTTTCCATCTACCTGATTATGTACTGATATTTGCTTTGCTCAATTTCCGATGTAGTAATCTAGGTGTATTATCCCCAAATCATGGCTTTTTTAACATGGTCAACATTTCTTTTTTTCTGCCATCAGAACTTTTCGTTACTCACATTAGTTATTGGCGGTTGGAGAGCTCTACCATCAGAACTTTTCGTTACTCAAATTAGCTGTTGCCCTTGAAATGCCCCACGTAAGTTGGTTTCCAAGTGGCACCTAGTGGATGCATTGGAAGAGGCTTGACATAAAAGATCCCAATTTATATCTTCATGACAGCCAAAAGAACTGCACATTAGACTTCCTTATAATCTATTCATTGATCTAATCAAAATTTGAACTTCAATCTTAAGTTGTTGATAAAAATATTGGTGGATTACGAAGTTCTCTAGCTTTGTTTTTAAAGAATTATTTGATTCATTGGTAGATTCAGTTGAATGTAAATCTTTTCGTGTACCAAATTATATTTTACCATTTCATCATTAACACAACAACTTTGTATACAGGGTGTCCGTAGGGAAGGTATACTACTTTGTTTTGCCGCCATTTTTGTAAACATTAGTCTTGACAGTTCATATTTGGCAGTCGTGAAGTAGAGACGTGCCAAATTTATTATGGAAAAATATTCGATAAACCAACGTGTTTTAATCGTTAAAACATTTTATCAAAATCAATCATCGATTACTGTGACAATGAGAAAATTACGCGAAATTTTTGGGAGAAACAACGTGCCAACAAGACTCACTATTTATCCTGTAGTGAATGATTTCGAAGAAAGAGGGTGGGTCTGTAGCTGATAGGACCAAGCATGGACCACAACGAAAGTTTTCAAAACAATCCACCAACCTCAATTCGATGCTGTGCTCAGAAGCTTGGTCTTCAAAGAACCACTTTGGCCTCAATTTTGTACAAGGATTTCCATTTAAGATTCAGTTGACACAAGAGCTTCTCCCACAAGACCATCTACGTCGCCGTACATATGTCAATGGAATGTTACAGCTCGCCCATGACAACCCCGATTTTCATGAAAAAATCATAATTATTGAGGCATATTTTTAATTGAATGGATATGTGAATAAACAGAATAGTCGGTTCTAGGCAATGGAAAACTCTCAAGTTATTCATCAGTCACCTTCGCATCCATTAAAAGTGACGGTCTGCTGTGCAATTTGGTCAAAAGGAATAATTGGATTTTACTTCTTTGAAACTGAAAACGGCGTAACTGTAACTGTCAATGGGGAGCGATATCGTGATATGATTGAAAACAGTTTAACACCACAACTGCTTTGCTTTGGGCTTCATTAACATGTAGTATCAACAAGACGGTGCCACATCGCATACAGCCAGTATTACAATGGAATAACTGCGAGACGTCTTTCCACAACAAGTTATTTCAAGAAATGGTGATGTTGATTGGCCTCCACGGTCACCTGTTTTGACTACTCCGGACTTCTTTTTGTGGGGATATCTGAAAAGCAAGGTTTATGCAAACAAACCAGAAACGATTGAGTAACTTAAACAAAATATTCGTGATGAAATTAATGAAATACTGCGAGAAATGTGTGAGAATGTAATAGAAAGTATGCTCAAAAGGGTTCGCATTTCTGAGGCTAACAGAGGTGGACATTTATCTGATATTGTATTCCATACATAATTGCTGACATTAAATAAAACATTTGTCAATATAAGATCCATTCTCTTTCATTTAATCAAAAATTATAAACAAACGTAGTGGTATACCTTCCCGACGGACTCCCTGTATTTACTTTTCTGACAAGTTTATTATCTTTGAATACCACACAGACGGAAGTTACGATATTTCTTCGCTACTTATTTGTGTTGGTGTTTGTTTTCATACAAAATTTTTTTTCGCGAAGACTTAAATCATTTAACAATATGCAATTCCCGAGCATTCTTTTGCAGCAATTTTGAGTAGTAAAATCTTGCAATTGGCTGTAGAAACACAATATAAGAAACCACTAAAATCTGGAAAATTCGATTCCTCCTAGAGAGAATTATGGTAATTCTTCACTGTGGCTCAAGATCTAATGTTTTTGAACTGAATCTAAAACGCATTTTGCGAAAAGTTGAAACTTTTTTTTTTAAATATGGTGCTCGTTCGTTTACATTGACTGAGGAGCCATTTAGGAGAAACAAATTACAATTTGATGGATATCTTCAACTTTGAAGTAATTACAGTTGTATATTTGAAGAAAATGCAGCCTGCTATTGCTCATTAATTTACCACAAAAGCAATTAATTTAGCTTCTATTACTAATATTTAACATCATTAATTCCCCTCGGCAATTAATCAGTTTTTATTAATATTTTTATTTGGAAAACTTTTCCAAGAAACGTTCAACACTTTAGTCGACAAACTTGTGTAGAATTACGTCTTTCCCACATGCTGAGGAACTTTTCGTTAATAGAACACTACCCCACACCTTGTCCAAAATTAATTACGATTTAATGGATAAATATCGTTTTTCCACACCAGCTTAGCGAACACAATTTATGCAAAATAGTTTACAGGACCTCCTCACACCCAGGACACACTAAGCAAAAAGTAATCAAATGTTAACCATTTCGTAAATTAATTACATTCACAGTACGATATCAGCATGTATATGTAGTTGTGTATAGCGTAGTGCATATTATGAAAGTTGTATAGAAAAATAAGAATATAAATATGAATATGATTTGCCAACCAACCAGAAAATAAACCAAACCCAGAAAAACGAAGCAAAGAAAATACCAAAACTGAAATGGAAAGTGATTCGTAGTAAATATTTTGAAGCCACAACAAAACGAAATCGAAAACTGAACTAAGAAAAAAAAACTTATTTTTGCGTGTAAGCCATAAATTATTGTCGCATTTGTGTTTGGGTGCATAAATCCGGCCCAGTAACCCCTCGTCAGACTGAAAGTCCAACAACACCCAACAAACCTCCTCCCACAGCTGATGACGCCTCTCTTTTATTTTGAATTTGTATTTTTTTTTTCAATTGTTTTGGAAACATAAACGGAAGCAAAACATAGCCAATATTTTTCGTATATATGTATGTACATATATATGTATGTGGATGTGTGTACTTGTATGTATGCAACTAGCATACATATGGATTTTGAATAAACCCAATCGCTAGAAAGGACGACCAACGATCCCTCCAACGAAATGGAAAATCTAGCATTTGGTAACTGGTAGCCGATGCTGTTTGGCCTTCAATCGTTTTGGAATTTGTTATGACAGAAATTATAGCTGTCACTGGGGGCGCCACCAGTTACCGCATTATTTATATATATATGTATAGATTTACACATAAGCACACATATTGCTTATGTTGTATATACGCATTCGCATACGAGGATGGTGTGGATTAGAGTGAAACTGTATCGCATCATATGATCGAGTTAATTTAAACGATCCGTCATAAAGTGGTTGACGATGAGAATAAATTTCAAATTTCAAACAAATAATTTTTCAAATATTCGAAGTGCCCTTTTCGTCTCTTATAGACGATTGCTCATATAAATGTTATCGGCTGAACGATAATGACAATACTTTTAATAGCCAAGCTAAATTAGGGCGAAGAAAGAATTAAGAAATTAAAATATTACCACCAAATGTTATTATCTAATCATACGGCAGTATCAAAATGTAAACAACCTAAACAATTTGGGAAAATATAACTTAACTACAAAAAAAGGAAGCTATCTTTTCTTTTCAAAGCATATCAAGTCGTTAGTAATATAAAATGTGTTGGGCTACAATATTCAGAATGCGACAAAATATACGGAGCTGCTAGTGCTTTACTACTTTTTTCACATATTCTCTAACTATTTAAAAAAAAAATTTTCGTTCAGCATGCAATTTCCAGCATATAATGCACAGTATCAAGTGCTTAGGCTGTTTTGAAATACTTGCTCTTTATTTTACAGAGTTTTTTTTCTGCTTTATTTATAGTATTGAAGCGCTCGTTTCAGGGAGAGTAACAATAAGTTTTTTCTCTTCGTAGAGGAAACTACAAACAGATTCCAAGGAAAAACTTGAAAATGGAAATATCTTTCCATTCCATCAAATACAAAATACTAACTTGAAAAAAGAAAACAAAGTCCTTCCCTTCATCGGTTGTTTCTCGGTTTTTTAATAGTCAAACACCTCTCGCTCCTATTGTCGGGTGATACCTATTTTCTTCAAGAACACTCCTTCGGGAAAGCTTGCAAGTCCTGTTAATATTTTGCTGTTTAAACTTCCCTAATCCTCAAATGCATGGATGATCAATGAACGGATGTCAGGCTTTGGTTATAACAATTCATGAAAATCCCCCTTCAAAAAATAAATTATTGTTACTTGATATTTTTACTACAAATGGCAAAAGATAGTAAGTGATTGCCACTCAATGTGATTCGTTTCTTTGGTATCACATATCCATCTCCTACATACTAGACGACAAGAACGTACCTGTTGAATGATAGAAAAGTGAAGGATAGAAATGAGAATAAGAGAAATATGTATCCTGGGTTTGCCAAATTTTTCTGTTACCAAAGTATATAAAATATAAACATGGTATTGAAGACTGGCAAAATACAAACCGGATATACCGGCTTTCAACGATTAAGCGATTTAGAATTTAGCAGAAAAAACTTGATTTTTTTTTACTTTTTTGCATATTTTAACTAAATGTACTTATTATTTTGTCCAATGTTTTTTGATTAATTTCTTACTTTTTGAAAAATACTGAATTTAATTTTTGTTTCTTGTTATTGTTTTAGTATTTATTGTATTTCTAATGTTATAACAAAAAAAAAAAAAAAATAGTATTCGTTGTTTCTTTTAATTTAAATAAACTTTCGTCTACGAGTCTTCAAAAAAGAAAATATAGGCTGTACTTATTATTTTGACCATATGTGTATGTTTCAGTGCTTCCAAACATAATTTTACAAAAAAAAAAGTTTCAAAAGATTACAATATTTTAAATATAGTTTGTATTAAATCAGTGAAATGAGTTTACTTTGTTACCCGACTGTTATCCAGAATAAGGATAGGATGATAGGAAAGTCAATTCGGTTTTACTTTAAAACTGGTGCTTATGAATAATGTAATGTCATTAATGATTAATGTGGCTGACGAAATAAGGGTCAAATTGGATGATAAGCTTATTGTGATCTTAATTAGTTTGGACTTTAGCCGCGGCTTTAAGTCAATATGTTATCATATCATATAATATCAATATGTTATTCATCAAATTTATAATTAACTTTTCAACATCGGCATGTCATTCCATTCGTTCTTTTTAATGTGGCAAAATGCAGTATGTTTAGTCCCAGGGTGAAAACTCGGATTTACGACGGACAAAACGTGGTGTCCCACAAGGTTCTGTATTAGGGCCCACGTTGTTTTCAATTTAGATCGAGGACATCTATTGATATATAGATTCTGTTAAAGTTCGTTTATATGCTGATGATCGCATAAATAATGAGTTAATAAATATAAGTTTCTGGTATAAAAATAATTTTATACATATAAACCCGTCTGAATCAAAAGCATTAATTTTTAACTTAATCCCTAACAGGTCCTGTTTATTATTATTTATACCTTTTAAACGGTTCAATTGTTGATATTGTTAGCACCATAAAAATAATAGGATTTAATATTGATGATATTCTTAAATTTGAAAGCCGTATCATGAAGTTAGCTTCTAAAATTACAATCTCTCTGCGCAGGTTATATAACATAAATGTGTGTCTTCCACTAAAAATATGAAAACATATCAGAAAGATAATGTTTATACCACGCGCTATTAATGGGTTAGAAGTTTATTATGGGACAAATAGAGGTAGTCTAGAACGATTAAAAATATGCTTTAACCGTATAATTCGTTTTGTGTATAAATTTAAACATTATACTCATGTCACTCCACATACCATTGATTTTTTGGAATGTAGGTTTGAAAGCTTTATCGACCTTAGAACTATTTTGTTTTCTGCAAAAACTATGAAATTTGGCACTTCCTAATACATAGTTTCTAGGGTTATCCATTTAGTTGTTTTAAAACTGCTAGTCTGGTAACACTGTCAGCTGTTAAGTACCTGTCATCTGAAGTGTTATTTATTTAAAGAAAGGTTTGCCATTTACGAATATGGTAAATCAAAGAACGCGTACAAATAGTTAAAACTAACTACAAATGGGGCTTTTTTGCATGAGCAGTTTCCAGAAAGAGTAATTTCACGTTTTGGCGAAGCTAATTGGCCTTCAAGATCATGCTATTTTACGCCGTTAAACTTTTTTTGTGGGGCTACGTCAAATACCGTATTTACTCGAATAATCCCCAAAGGTACATCTCGAAATGTGGGAAAAAGTGGACGCAAACTACCTCAAAAGGATCCAATCCAGAGGCGGTCACTTAAATGCCATTGTACTTCGCAAACAATGACAAGGTCGAAGCATTATAATGAAATAAATGTTTCATCGAAATCATAGCTTTCTGTTTGTTTTATTTAACTTTACTTTCGAAACCGAAAAATGGATAACCCTTTAATATGCAGGAGGTATATTACAGACCTTCTTAATAAGCAATGCATGTTGATGCTTCTGTTAACAACAGCAGAAGCTGTACAGACAGAAATTTGTGGCAACTGACTTTTGCTTTTCTTTGTGGACATTTTCTATCGATGAGGAAAGGCTCCACATTTATTTTGTGAATTTTTAGGCTCTTGTGGCTACGATGGCGTTTGAAAATGAGAACTCGTTATGGAGCCAATGACAATCAATTTCACAAGTTTTAAGTAATAAATTCTGTTAACAATAATAAATAATTGCAAGTAGAGAGATGATTATAAAACTGAATTTTGATCCATAATGCAGTTTGCAAAAGATTGACATACAAACTTGCAAATTAAATAAATTAATACAAGCTTTGATTTAGAGATCTACAAAAATTTTAAAACAAAACATCAAGACAAATAACAATCTTTTTTATTCCATTAGATGCGCAACTAAGTTTTGCTTTTTTTTATTTTTATAAAAATACAACTTTATTATGTTTATCATGATTCAGAAATCATTCATTGAAAGTACTGCTCATCGCTGGTTACTATTTTTCCCCATTTTTCTGGCAAAGCTCGAATTCCGTCATGGTAATAAATTAATTCCGTCACGTATAGGATACACTATAAAAAAAAGCAAGTTTTCCGAAATAGTACTAAATAGGCGTTTAATGGAAACTCACATCTGTGACATATAATTCGGATATTTTTTCAGATATCTTTAGAATTAGAACCAGCAATTAGGAGTTTTTAATTTCAATAATAGGGTTGTTCAGAATTGATCTGGAAATAGTGTCACAATGCCTTCGTCCAAATTTCATTACAAAATTTCATTATCAAAATGTGGAAAAGATATAATAACACTTGAAATCGCCGAACCAAAGTTGATTACAACCAACGAATTTATATCTACCTCGGAAACTATACTTAGAAACACCTTTTTTTGAAAACAAAATCACAAATTTCGATTTCAAATCGTCCACAAAGCAATAGTGTTTGGTTTTGCTTTTAAAAATTTTCGCAACTTTCATGAGTGCTCATTTTAATCGAGGAACGCCCAGGTAAACGAATCATTTTATCAAATTTGTTATAATAGAAACTAAAAATTAGCAGAAATGTTTGCTTCTAAGAAGCAACTGATTTATATTCTTGCAATCTTACGAGAACTCGTGATCCGAGATATCTTTAGGCTCTAACATACCTATATGTGTACATATTTGTAGGTTAGTAAAAATTATTTATTGAAACTGTCTATTTGCCTACCAGGCACTGAAGTCATCTCTTGTGTTTCCGGAACTTGAATGTTCCGAAGTGACAACATTTTTGTGGTAATGCTCTCCATATAGGGTCATCCATTTTTCGGTTTCAAAAGTCAAGAATAAAACACTCATTAAGCTATGCTTTCGATTAAACTTTTATTTTATAATAATGCTTAGACGTGGCCGTAAACGTTATTTAAATAACCGCTGTGGGTGGATCCTTTTGAAGTAGTTTTAGACCATTTTTGTTTGAGGATTATCCGCGTAAACACGGTCTTTAACGTATCCCACAAAAAAGTCTAATGGTGTCAAGTCGCATGATCGCAAAATGACGCTTTCTGAAAACTTCTCATGCAATAAAGCAAAATCGATCGCGTTGAATCATGTTTGAATCACCGCTTTTTTTTAGTAATTTTTAACTATTTTTAAGCGTTATTCGGTTGTTAATCTATTTGTATTCGTAAATGGCAAACCTTTCACTAAATAAATAACGCTTCAAATGATAGACATTTCACAGCTGACAGTCTTACAAGATCGGCGGTTTTGAATTTACTAAATGGACAAGTCTACGACATTGTATCAGAACTTTTTTTACATTGAAACTAATAAATATACACTATCCTCGTTCACCATGAAATCCATAAGGGTGAATCCTTCCTCGAGAGCGGATTAACAACTTAGATAGCCTCACACAATTTTATTCTACAATAAAAAAAAAGAGTTTTTGGAAGCAACACCGTACAAACCGTAATTTTCTGATTCTTCTAAAAAATGCTTTTACGGCCCTTTGCTGCTAAGAAAGTTATCTTCACATCGGAATTTATACTTTTATATATGGCAGCTGTAGTAGATTTCTCAATTGCAGATTTTCATCTTGTGCATTTTTTCCTGGTCTAAAATACTTCATATGAATTGCGGGATGGTAACTTTAAAGTCTAGCTTCCTTCAGAAAGTGTAGGTTCAATATACTACTTGACAAGTATGGCTGTTGAATATGCAGATTTCGATATCGTTTCAGAAATTTTAGATTGTGGATGTTCGAAAATCAACATTTTATGAAAACGGTAAACATAAGGACGTGGTAAAAGTTACACATAAAAGGATCTTCTCAAACACGCATAACGCTCACTCTCCCTTGGCCACAGGAAGATATTACGAAACAAAATTTTGAAAAAATAGATCTATGCTTGTAACATGTTTCGAGCCACCTCAATTTTGAATGTAAAGTTTAAATACTACATCAATATAGATTTCGCATCGGGAATTTCAGTTAAAGTAAAAAAGTTATCTCCAAAAACTTTTCAGGATTTGAACTATTTTTTTTTTACCGAAAATCCTAAAAAATGCCAAATTGGTTCAAATAGTATAAAGTTTATGAAATGTATTTTAGCTAACGAAATTTATGAAAAGCATTTACTAAACTTACCTTGGACTTGAACCACCTCAAAGAATTTGAACGTGCTTTTGATATTGGATATCAATTATTTAATATCTGTTTATAGGTATTTATCATGGTAATTTTATTTCCGAAATAAGAGTGAGAGATTCATTGCGAATCTCAAATATAGCCACATATTGTCTTCCCCCTAAAATTTTCATATCAGTGAACAATTATTAGGTTAGATTTAATTGTAGCGAATGCATATATTTCAACTGTGAAAATATTACTGATAAATATGGTCATCAAAAATAGATAAAAACAGAGATATTTCCGAACTACTCGAGGCCAACTTAAGAAAACTATATGTTACGTATGATCATTGTAATCGAATTGATCAGGTTCTGATTTCAAATCGTTAACGAATTAGTATTGTTCTGTGTTGTCGTATCACACACATGAAAACTATCATTCTAAACATTAAGGATGCATAAAAAATTTTCAAATTTTTTAAGGTAAATGCCCTCCATGGCAACAGCGCGTAATTTTGCCGGAAATCCACGTTCAAGCATGTTTTGCTATCGCAGTCTAGTGGTGATGATCGTTTAATTTGTTAATTAAAAAAAAAAAAAAAAAACATTGTATAGGTATAGAGGAGCGGCTACGTTTTGTTGCTAATGGCCTGGACATAAATGTATGGCGCCTTCGGGTCTACGGCTGGTCGAAGGGGTTGTATCTTGTGTGAGCTACCAGACATAAACGAAATATCATGAATTGTATTCACTTCAATTTCTGCACTTTTAAATCTAATTCCATGATAGAACTTATCGTATATTACATTTAACATCTACTATCTGGCAGATGTTATGAGTATTTAGAAAGGCTAAAATCGAAAAAAAACACGTTAAGATCAGCGTATATGAAAAGAAATTAACAACGGGAAACTTTGCCTACAAACCTGCCCTCGTATATGTTTAGCGAGTCCCACCTCCCGATGCCATCTTTTATGTGTTTGTAACTAAACTAAATGTATGCGTGCGTGTTTCTTAATGTTTATATTCGTTTTGGTGAATAAATTCAAATATGTGCGGTTGTCGCAGGACTTTTTCCATCTTATCCTTCCACCGTTTGTTGCCGGTTACATGTGCGAGAGTGCGACTGGGTGTTTGCGTTCGGCTGTTGCTGTTGCCACTGTGTTGTTGCTTCTGATATTTGGTGTTGGTCTTTGTGTGACACATTGGGAAATTTATGGTCTAAAGCCTAAGGCGGGTTCAATTCCTATCAACAAAAGTCCTCACACCCTCTCGCGTCAATACAATTGAAACAATAAACATAAATAGAACCAACAACAACACCATTACCACTGAGCCGCCACTTTCCACTACCGAACTGCCACTATCAGCACCACCACCACCACCGTATCCATCCTCGCTACGACAATCGCAAACAGCGAATGGCATCAGCAACTAATATCGTACTCGTATGTATACTCGTACAGTACATTACAAGTGAGGACAACAGTATTAAGCGAATTACACATAATATGTAAGTATGTAAAGCGCGTGTGTGTGTGGGTGTGGGTGTGCGCGAGTATAAATAAATGATAAAACAACAGTATAAGTTACAATCTTAGTAATCTTCGTCTTTTCTTTCCCCATCTTTTTTGATCTTGAACAATGAAACGGACAGTAAAATATAGCTTTTATCAAGAAGATCTATTTCATATCCACGATAGGATAGCACTGTACTTCATTATTTTAAGAAGAGTTTTCTGGTGTCTATTCGACGAATATTCACAGCAACATATACGACCTAACAAAGAAGACACAAAAAAGTTGCGAAAAATTTCCTTTATTTTTCAACATCATCTCCTCTTAGCACTCTTGATACGCTTTTTCCAGCGATATTCAATAGTTTCTATACCCTGTTTAAAGTAAGAACAATCAGACTCCTTAAAAAAACCATTAAGCGCTGACTCCACCTACACCTTGTTGGCAAATCTTTTACCACCGAGAAAACAGGAACTAAATCTGGCAAATAAGGTAGGTGATGAAGCAATTCGAACTTTAATTCGTTAATTTTGGAGCACTGTTTTGATGAAATAACACGTTCTTTTTCACCAAATGAGGCCTTTATTTCATAATTTCATCATCTAATTGCTGCAATAGATTAGCATAATATTTGCCGTTAATGGTTTTTCCTTTCTGAAGATAATCAATAAAAATAATCCCACGAGCATCCCAAAAAACAGATGAAACGGTATCCGCCTTCTTTGGTTACGATTCTCCCATTTCAGACCACTGTTTTGACTTTTCCTTTGTCTCAGGTGTGAAGTGGTGGACCCATGTCTCATCCAAAGCTATAAATCGACACAAAAATTAGGCTTTATTGCGGTGAAACACTGTACTGAAAGATCTTCAGGACGCTGTTATTGCTCTATTGAAAGCAAGCGCGGCATCCATCTTGCGCGCAGCTTTCTCATCTTCAAACCTTTGGTCAATACATGATGTATAAAACTTTTTGAAATGCCTATCATTTCAACTAGCTCACGCACTTTCAACCGATCGTCGATGATCATCCAATACCATTTTGTGCATTTTCTTAGCCGTGTCTGGCGTGGACACCTCAACTGGACGACCACTACGGTGGTCGTCTTGGCAGCTCGTACGGCCTTGTTTAAACTCTGCTACCCAATATTTTACGGTCAAAAACGAAGGAGAAGTTCCCCCAGAGTAGAATCTAGCTCGACTTTGATATTGGTTGGACTGAGACCCTTCAAATGGAAATATTTAATTCCATAACGGTGACCAATTTTTTCCATGTTTACAAATTCACTGAGATTGTTTACTTTTGATGGCATAAATAGAAATGCTAAACAACACGGCTCGTTGAAACTTAAAACATATGTTTCATAAGGTTGCCACTTTTCACCAAAATAATTTGTTTTCAAACTACTGGCACCATCAATACGTCATGTCGGCTAGTTTTGTGACCGTCCTCGTATTCTATGGAGAGATGAAAACACTTTAGATGCCTTCTACAGTAGGAGGTGTAAATAAAGTGTTTAGCTGATTTTGCAGTTACCAAATGGTGTTCAAAATATGTGAATTTATATTCGCATTTGATGTAGCCAACATAAACATGGCCTCTAATATGGAAAACAGGCGTCATTTGTGGCATGAAATATAATTTTAGATCGAATTTCAACACTAAAAGTAACCACATGAGAGATTGATTTGACCTAAACTTATAAACCAGCCCAGGAATTTCAGACATATACAGCCTTTAATCGAAATTCAGGCAAGTTTTGCTTTGATGTTGTTTGGAGTGCGGTTAATCGACCAGATTTCACCAACATTTTAACTTAACTTTAATTTCAAATTATAGAACAGATATTGGTTTTTTCTAATTCGACCAATTTATGCGAAAAATGCGAGTAAAGGCTTGACTACTTTCAAAACGGGGTTTGCCAAATGTTTGACCTGTACATAATTTTACAGAATGTGGTGGAATTGAATAGAATAAATGAATTAATTGTGTTAAACCGGGTCTGATTTACGCGTCAATTAATATAAGGAAATACAGAAGCCAAACTTTTTGACTACTCCATCATACCATTTGGATAAAGGTAGAATTTCGAAAAGATAAAAATACAATTTGTTTTCAATACTAGACCTAATATAAGCAAACATTTTTGTTGTTTCAACTTTGGCCTAATTTAATGCAAGCGAATGGAAATCGAACAACGAGGGTGCTGGTTAGATATAAGGGCGATTTTTTTTTTTTGGTTTGCTAAGCACTATAAAGAAATCTATTAGAAATTTCTGAGGAAAGATTTCATTTCAGCATATTGGTAGATAAGCAAAGGGGCATATAATATGGCTTATTTCTTATTACCGGCTACGATCAGGCAAACTATTAAGTTGTTTGAACTTTTAGAAAGTTGTCGTATCCATCAACAAGCCTGTCAGCTAGCTAGAGAGGCGGACATAGCCCAATTGATTTATAAATTTATATGAAACTTTTTTGGCCAAAAGATACCTTTATGTTGTTTGTTTTTAAAGGTTATATGTTTGCTTATTAAGTGATGGCATTCCTTTTGGGCGAAGGAAGAAAAATTTGATATCTGGTTTTTGATTGAGGACTTTGTGGAAGAAAGCTAAAGTTTCTGCTTAGGAGGCGGATGATTCTCTTAACAAATGGTAATGTGACTGCTCCTCCCAGAATGGAGGCCACTGAATACGTGGAATTTTTTTTTTTGCTGTAAATTTAAACTTTGGCAATCCTGCCGGATACGTTAAGAAATTCAGTGAAAATATTGCAATAAACTACTTCTTGTGATTGCTTTCCTCTGCGAAATTGAATGAGCTGTATATTTCTCTAATCTGTAATCAAATTGTTAATTGTAGGTACAACATGTTAAGGCACCAATTAGTTTTGTAAATATCTTCGGAACAGGTGGAAATACTAATTTTTGACCCCATGAAATATATATTCTAGATCGTCGCAGCAATTGAGAGAACGATAGAAGTCGAACCGTTAGAACTTGAAGACTCAAGTTTTTGGCATCGATGCTATGGACTGAATGTATTACGAAATCGGTGCGGTGATAGAAAAAAAATCACATACGCTGGCTGATTCAATAACTTTTAGTTTTTTGTTTACAATTTTGTTATTTTGGCCGTTTTTTAGGCAACCGCCACAAATGTGAGTGAAAAAAAAAGTGAAAAGTGAGTGCATTATATTTGATGTTTTTGAATCCGAACATGAGTCGCCTTCCATATTAAGGATCTCATGTTTTACAAGAGCGGCAGTGGGGGAAAAAATGTTGTTCATACTTGGACAATGTACACTTGAAAAATTGGCTTTTTAGAACTGTTTTAACCACTTACTTGCTAATTGAAACCAATGCGCGGTGAAGGTTGATTTATACGGAAGGAACTGCTCAAATTTGTATGTGTTCGTATAGGGTCATTTTAGTTGTGGGCGTGGGTGCTGAAAAATTGTGCACGCGATTTTTCGCTGGAAAATACGATAAGTCTATAAACCACATTAGGTAGAATATAAGACAGGCTCATTTATTCGGGGATGAATCAACATTATGTCCATGACCCAATGGACAGCAAGTATCAAAGGCACATAGAACTTATTTCAATGCATATGTTTTTGAAAAATGAGTTACATTGATATACTATGTATTGTAATAGGACGGTTTTGATATGCTTACTTATCTTCCAATGAACCGGTACGCCGTCTAGGTCAATCCATTGCGGTGAATATGCAAGCTTCGGCCCGGCGTAGCATTTGTCCAGAATAAAAGAGGTTTATCCTTTTTTTGTTGGTCGGATAACTAAAATCAATGTTCTTTAATTAATTTTGTTTGTTTTTTTTTTTGTATTTGAATATCGTAATTGATCATCCATAATAGATATAAAAATATAGCAAACTAAATTAATAAAATAAATATCGTAAGTAGTTTTTTAATTTTTACTACTTGTTCGAAATGAGGTCATTTATCAGGTAAAACAGGATGTCTCACGAATTGTGCTGCAATGTAACAGTACCTGGCAATGGGAACCAGTATTAAAATATGTTGAAGAAAGTTTTCTTTAAACAGATCAGCATCGAAGACGTACCGGTTTGAAGAGCATTTGGTTCCAGCAAGATGGATCAACTGCATTTATAGCTAGATCGGTTATGGCGGAGCTCCAGCAAAAATTCCCAAAAAAATTTATTTCCTGAAACTTCATTTTCCGCTGTCCTCCAAGGTCGCCTGACCTAACTGCACCAGACTTTTTTATGGGGTTGTGTTAAAAAGAGGTGTACAAAACAAATTCAAAGAATTTGACTAAATTGAAGCAGTCCATTAAAACAATAATTGAGACGATCTGTCAATAAGCAATTTTCTGGCAAGTTGTCGCATATGCGGAGGTCATTTCCGGTCTTTCATCTTCAAAACCAATTAGTTATATAAAGTAAAATAAAATAAAATAAAAATGGAAACAATAAAAAAATGAAATACATTGATTAAAAACTAGTTATTTGAGTTTCTTATTGCATTGCAATTTTCGCGCCACCCTGTGTCAACGATGTGGTGACTTCAAAATTATATGCAGTAACAATAAGCACATCCAAAATTCTTCGCTCAGATGCATTGCAATCATTTGGCGGATGATCTCTCTAGTAGTGTTCATACAAAAACGAAAGCACTTGCAATAGTATTTACGAATAGTATTTAATGTAGTGTCAATTTGTTGTGTAGAAAGTCTAACATGGCTTGTGATCCGCTTTGATTTTGATGATAGAGTTTTTAAGCAAATAAATGTGCTTTGTAGATACGCGATGTTCACATTTTTTAGGCTTCACTAAAATTAATTTTAATGGCTAAAGAACTCAAAGTTACCCAGCTTGCTTAAAATTTGAGATTATTGCATTGACAGATGATAAATGACCAGATTGTTGTTAAAATTGCAGGGTTGACATGGAAAATGAGATATTCCCTTATTCCCCCGAAACCCCTTATAGTTTGCGCATTTGTAATTTTGATTTTAAGTTTTCGCTCAAGGATCTTCTGATATTGTGATTTGAATTTAACTATAATTATGAATAAACAAAATTTTTTTCCTTTCTCTTACAGATACGCTAACAAATCGAGGCAGAGGTAAGTCTTCTTACAATACTTATCTAAAATTATTATTAT
>JAHXMU010000742.1:391924-441073 GCA_019455685.1 Philornis downsi
TGTTGAGATGTTGGACGGATTTTTGGCTCCAGAAATTGAAAGTTCAAGAATAGTGAATTCCAGAACTTGGTTCCAACAAGATGGAGCTACCTGTCACACATCAAATGACTCCATGGCGGTGGTGAAGCAAATGTTCCCTGGCAGACTGATTTCGAAAAGAGGTGATATCCCATGGCCCCCACGTAGTCCAGACTTGACGCCTCTTGACCTTTTTTTGTGGAGATACCTCAAACACAAAGTCTACAGTAATAATCCAAGAAACATCGTTCAGCTCAAGGAAAATATCCGTGGTGAAATGTCAGCCATTACCCCAGTATTACTGAAGAAAGATTTCAATAATTTTCGTTTCGAGAGGGTCACCATTTAGATGATGTTATTTTTAAAAAATAAACTCCATTTATTACTCTACAATGCCTTAGATTTATTTTAACCATACCTTTTATATTTATTTTTTAATCTATTTTTTAAATATGCACGTTCTATTGCGCCACCCTGTAGTAGGTAAAACTTATTTTTTGAAATATGAAATGGAAAATATATTTTTTAAAATATGAAATGAAAATATATTTTAAAATTTCATTAAGCTTTGTTTGTTAGCACAAATGTCAATTTCTATACGATTGCGTCCGATGAACACATACATAGACAAGAACTTGTGATAATTGAGTTATATTAGACTTGTGCTTTTCATTGAGAACACTTTCGTGCCTGTAGGCAAAACTTCTTAATTGCTTTGTAAAGTTATGGACCCTTAAAGTGTCGATGATGTTCGAGAAAAGACAAACAATTAAGAGCACTGAAGTTGGTATTTTGGCGAATACTGAAATATCTGTCCGTTCAGCCAGCTGTGTCAATGTAATCCATTTCGCAAGATTTCTATTAGGAGTAATAAATAATGGCTAATAGAAAAACGATCTTCAACCGAAATAAGAACCAAAATTATGTGTTTTAAAAATGTTGTCACAGAATTTTATTTATTTAAAGGAGTTAAAAATTGCACAACAATTTTAAATCATCCTTAAAATTGTGGAAAGCTTTATATATTGTGTTTTAATTTTTTATATTGTGTTTTAATGTAAAATATAACCTTTAGGTTTAACATAAAAAGTATATAAAGACAGGCAACTTTCGAAAAATGGTAAAGAGTAATCGAAGTGCAACTCCGTTTCTTTTAATTTATAGAAATGTTCTTAAATCGTCTGAAAATTTGATTCTGTTTCTAGGCAAAATCATTTTTGTCCCCACTTTGTAGCATTGTAGGTTCGGAAGCATCACGGCAAAAAAATATTTTAAAGTTTCGATGTAATTATTTAGCATTGCACCAATCAAATTTACCTCACTGAAACCTCAAAGTGCTGTAATCCTGATATCTCTGATTCGATTATCTCCAGAATATGAATAAACTTACCTTGGACCTCGTTTAGTTATATGTGACCCATCAAGTCTATGTCTTGAAGCCATTTCAATATTTTAAATTTGATTTAATTAACGGTGGGTTTTCAAAATGTGAGCGTAGTTTACTAATATATGTTAGAAATCTTCCTCTATCCTCCTCTATCCAAATTTGCAAAAGCGATAAGCTATAAGGATCTCTACAAGTGTCACATGACTCAGACAAACTCAAAGATTTCCAACACTCGCACTTGACATAAAATATCAAGTGGCTCTTCCTACAGTAAGGTGCAGCTCAACATCACCACTTCCCCATTACCGCAACAACTTAGCAACCACACCTACCCAAGTCTGTTGCATCCACTTACGAGTAGACCTCCAACTCACACGCACACGCACACGCACACACACCTGCACATGCACGGGCACAAAAACTTCTACGCATAAATTTGCCTATTTGTTGCTGAAGTCTCGAATGATTTTGTTGCTTTGCCGCCGGTGTTGTGGTGGATGTCGTTGCTTCAAATGAAATTTTTGCTTTTTCTTCAACTTAAGCACGTCATCTGCTACCGAGTAAAGCAGATGGCATTGTAATTACAAAACCCACCATTCACACCAAAGGATTCAAGGAGAATTTGCGGCCCTTTAAAGGGTGAAAAGAAATCACCGAGTGCTTGACAGAAAGTATGAATAAAGGATTCATGAAATTTATGTAAAGCTCCGTTGGCCAAAGAAAGCAAACGAAACCTTGTTAATGGTTTTAACACAATAGTGAGTTGTGATGCCACAGAATGATGTGGCGGGATGTATGATAATGTTACAGATTTCGATAGAAAAGAAAACGTGGAAAGTTTTAACTATTTTTACGGGTTCTTCGGTTGTTAAACGATCCATGTTCGTAAATGGCAAACCTTTCACTTAATAAATAACACTTCTGATGACAGGTATTTAACAGCTTTAACAGCCTTTGCAGACCGGCGGTTTTGAATCCACTAAATGCATAACTGATGGCATGTGACGTGCCTAAGCATTAGCCAGTTTCTCGCCTGCCTAAAATACGCAGCTTGTGCAGGTTTAACCGCGTGGAATTCTGTGAATCAGATTGATATGCAAATTTCACGTTGCGTTACGACGGCAGCAGAAGAACTTCAAATGGTTTTAATTACCAATTTAAAGGTAGTGCATTTTAAACTGTGTGATGATATACGAGTATTTGTCGCAACTGGCAGAATTTGCACGCAATAAACTTTATGACTACCCTTTAAAACATAGAACAATTTCTCAAAAGGATGGCGATGGAACCCATGAATTTCAAAACAAATGCCCAAATATTAATGTCAAACAAAAAAATCCTCTCACCATATCATGTTCACCCTCCACCTCCTCATAGAGTTTACGCAATTCCGGACTCATATAAAATAACTTTAGTCGAATCAGTTCTAACTTCATCTTTACCACAACTTCAAAGGCTAGCCCCAAGTGTTAAAAAATTCACACATATGCATATCGTATGAAATGTTATAACTTCCGGCCTCAAGTTTAGCAGATTTATGGCAGTTGAACTAAGCGAAACTAAACTCAGACGAACTCTTTTGCCCGGCTCACACTCAGACAACAGCCGACCCCAAAATGAGAACAATAGCAAGAAAGAACAACAAAAACCCAATCAATTTCCTTCCTATCCGCCAATGTTTTCATCCATACAATTTTTGTTTGATTTCAACATAAAGTAGAGAAACGAAAGAGTATTTGCATTGGCTGTGTGGAATCCACCCCAGCGCCCCCTGTCCAGAAACAAAGAAACGCCATGAATTGTATTGAAATCTATACAAAGCGTAACCAGAACGAATTAGTTAAAACACATATTCCCTTAAATAAAAAAGGACCCTATCGTGGCCCTGACTGCCTTCAGTGCGGAGTGCAGTGGAGTGTTATGCTGAGAATCTTAAAAGGATTCTCTGTTTTCCTTTTTCAGGTCATTTGTTTGTAAGGAAGTTGACGGAATATTGGAATTAACAGATTTGTAGTGAGGAGAAAAGTGGAAGATTTTGATATCGAAGGGACACGTAAAATTCTGAGATAAATAAGAAGTCGAGCATTCGATGAAAGTACATTAGCAAAAGGATTTAAGTTATCTAAAAGCCAGTGGCTACAGTAGAAAATGAAAGGGAAATGAGTAGAAAATGAAGACTGAAATAGATTTACAATTTAAAGAAAGTCAATAAAGTTGCATCATACTCAATGGCAATGGAAAATTTGCCATTAAATTTATAATATAATGGGGGAAAAAATGATTTGGTATTAGAAAACTGTTGCTTCCATACAGAATATGCCAAAGATAGCACATTTGAAATATGTTGAAGAATTTAAAACAACCGAAAACATGATAAAATGGGATACCATGAATGGGATACTTTCTATTAAATCACAATGTAATAAATCTTATAAACTTCGTAATGCTTTAAGATAAATACATTATTGCCACTATGGATATGATGAGAGGCAGAAGCAGAGATGTGGCAAAAAAAAAAAAAAAGAAAAAAAAATTAATCCTACAAAGACATGAGGAACAAAAGTGAAGTTCCGGGGACCCACTGCTACGTGAAAATGCCATTCATGTTAGTTACAGGTGCGAGAAATTCCTATTGCTAAGACATGTCATGAGTCAGTGTGACAAAAACAAATTTCCTTTGCGTAATGATATTTTTTAGCAATAAATACAAATCTGATTTTAGAAGTATGCTTAATGTTATTCCAAACTGTTTACGACCAAAAAATCAACAGCAAATCGACTCAATCCTTCAATTCTTGCCAAGGTTTTGACTAACGTTCAATGTTTTCTATCGATTTTTGGATAAATAAACAATCTTTCCCTAACTATCTTTCAGTTTCTATATATTGTTTGCCATCATCTATCCAACTTAATAAAAACTTAAGATTTAACAGTCCTCACGCAATCTGGAAATTGGATTTTAAAGCCTGTTAATCGCTAAAAGTTGTGATTTTAATTCAAAGCTGATATTTATGTTGAAATTAACGACTTAATCAATTCTTTATTACCTATAGATGGAGTGGAAGTGTCCGTCTCTCTGCTATTCCCAAAGGCAGCTATACTACTTCACCGGAGTTTTATATTATATTTAGAAATTATTTCCATAGATATTAAGTTATCATCTATTCATGATCTAGGTAAAGCCTAGATTTTTGCATAACTCTTATATAAACATCGAGTTTTTGCAAAGTTTAAAAACCAAACTCACAGAAAATGCTAAAGAAACTTGTTAGCTATTTCGATTCAGTGACTATTTTTGCTACTTTATCGAAATTTTCAAGTCCTGGTGTGAAAAAATTGACCTGCAATTTAAAAGAGGGAAAGCATCATTACTCAGAAATCTTCCACGTAATAAGAAAACGTTTCTAACATAAATATAAAGCCTAAACCGGAGCAGCATTGAACTAAACCGAGAATCTTTCAGCCAAATAGTCTTCTTAGCTGTTTATTGGAATCAGTTTGAAATGGAAACGGCTAAATTACAATATTTTGGCCAATGTGAAATTTAGTTTTAGATGCTTCACTTCAGTGCTCATCAAGTCAAAATAATATGACTCCACATAAAACCGGGATTTGTTGCTGGAAAGTTCAGTACTCTAGTTCTGCTTGATAAAAAGAATGCATTTGACATTGTGGTCTTATCTACAAATTTATAAACTATGAATTTCTATTAGATATAATAAAGGTAATCAGTAATTCTCTTCTTATATTGGTGCGCAACGAAGTCCTGTCTTTTTTTTATAAAAATGCAACTATATTATGAAAACATGTTTACAACTGATTCATTGAAAGTATTGCCCATCGCTATCTACTCCTTTTTCCCTTCTTCCTGGGAAAGATCGGCGCAGTATCTGAAGAATATGGCGGATGGGGTAAGTTTTCAGGAAGGTTTTAACGGGCTTGACCAGTGAGGCCGAGCGAAGAAGAATAAATTTTTCGTACTTCTCCGCGTATTGTGAGCATTTCTCGCTCAGAGCCCGGCTCAATCGTATTACTATGAAGTCGATACCGATCCCCAGTGATGGTTTCGCTTAATTTCAATAGCTATTAATAAACAACACCGACCTGGTAAACCAAATACAGAGCATCACCTTTGCAGCGTAAATATTCGGCTGAAGCGATGACGTAGAATCATGATCGGGCAGCCCTCATGACTTTATTTTCTGTGGATTGCTGTAATATATCCATTTGTCATCACGCATTACAATACGTTGTTCACAGGCGAAAATCGACGCTCAACGTCCCTAGGCTTCAACTCATAAGGAAACCAAGCTGCTTGCTTTTGAACCATTCCCAACGTATGAAATCGTTTGCAAATTGCTTGGCGGGTAACTTTTAATAGTAAGGCAAGGTCTACCTGCGTTTGACATGGATCTCCATCAAGCAATGTCTTGAAATGTTTTTTCGTCTTCCTTCGCGCGAACGGTTGTCAACACCAAAATCAGCGTCTTCAACGCCACGGAACCAACGTCGACACGTTATTTTACTTAAAGCAAGATTCCCGTAAACGTTTCGAAGCTCTCGATGAGCTTCAGGCGCTGTTTTCTTCGATTGAAAAAGAAAAATCAATACTTCCCGCTTATAATTATTTGGCTCAAAATCATACATATTCACACAACCAAAAGAATGTGACGTTAAAAGGAAATCACTATTGTGTCGAGCCGGTATGTTTACCATATGCCTAAGCTTTGCTCATGATGTTTAGGTTATGGCAGAATCGACTAGCATTTACAGCAGACGCCATCTATTGGTAAACAGCGGGAACTTAGTTGAGCAGCTAGTATTTGTCATAACTATATCTAATTCCTTTGCTGATTTGAAGTTTACCATTGTAAATTTGCCGCGAAAGCAGATGATCTTGCAACTTACAACTCGCCTGCATTTGGTAATGACTTATTAACTGAACTTCAATGTGTATTGGATGTATTCAGGATGTGTTACTTCAATTTGAGGAGGAAGCTCAATTGTTTCTGTCTTTTTTACTAGGAAAGATAAGTTTCAGTTTTCACTTATATCAAATCTACTTGAAATTTAAAAATCCAAAATATTGAAATTTAGTGAATGTATGTAAAGTGAAAAGTAGAGGTTATTTTAGCAAATACTCTACATTGTAGACACAGTAAATTTATGCAAAAAATACTTTATCCATTAAGAAATAGAAATTTTTGTTTCATCATGAATAAGAAAATAATAATAGGTTAGATTATCATCAGTAATATTATATAGCCGTACATTATGATTGTGCAAAAATTTTGTGAAAAAGTTCCCAAATTGCGCAAAATTAATTGTTGAAAATTTTCGTGACATTTCTAAACTGCATTTTAGGTCTATACCAGTGGCAGAAGGACTGCCCAATGATGCAAAGAAAAAATACAAAATTCATTCAGCACCAATCTTAGTTTATCAGAAAATTCTTCAATTTCTAACTTACGAGGGCGGTCCCAAAACTAGCCGACTTAACAAAAAAGACAAAAAAATGTTCTTTATTTTTCAACATAATCTCTTTTTATATACTTTTTCCATTGATATTCATTAGTTTATATCAAGAGCTATCAATATCTTTAAAATATCCATCAAACGCAGATTTCAACTCTTTATTATTGGCAAATATTTTATCACCGGCCCATTTTTTTAAGTTTGGAAATAGAAAATAATCCGAGCGAGCTAAATCTGAAAAATAAGATGAAAAATAATAAGCTATTCGAACTATTATTCATTAATTTTGGCCACCCCAATAGTGGATGAGTGAACTGTAGCATTATGTTAATGACACAATACTTTCTTTTCCGCTAAATGCTGTCTTTTATCCACAATTTCATCACCTAAACGCTGCAATAAATTAACATAATATTCGCCCCTGATTGTTTTTCCTTTCTGCAGATAATCAACAAGAATAATCCCATGCATATGGAATCCTTTTAGGTGGAACCGTCTTCACCTTTGTTGAACACGATTCTCTTATTTGACTGTTCTTTTATCTCAGCTGTGAAGTCTCATACGTGGTTATAAATTGAAGAAAAATTTCGGCTTTATAACAGTGAAACATCGCCAAACATTCTACTGAAACACGACGCTGTTTTTGCTCCATTGAAAGCAAACGCGGCATCCATCTTGCACACAGCTTTCTCATCTTCAAATCTTTGGTCAATATACCTATACGATGTATATTACTTGTGGAAATACCTATCATTTTAGTTAGCTCACACACCTTCAGCCGGTCATCGACTATCATCCAATACAATTTTATGGATTTTCTTCGGCTAGTTTGGGTCCGCCGTCGTATTTTCTTAATTGTGGTATCATTCGAATCATGCATGTATTTTATAGTATATAACTAAATAAATTAAATGTAATTTTATAATTTTAAATTTGTGTAAATATAAAGGAAATGCTTGGGTGTACTTTTCGCGTATCACTAAACTTCTACTAAAAAGGTTTTGACAATAATTGTCCTTCACTACGAGGTCTCAATAATTATAATATAAGGAAACTGTGTTATTAACTTATACAGCACCACAAGTGTAAGGCTAAGCTACGTCTGACAACAGACAGACAGACTAGATTGCGATGGCCACAAGAGTCGTTTAACTCAATTTCACGGATAACCAAACATTTTTATTTAAAGGAAACCATATCAAAGGCGATGTTTACGTCGCGTCTAAATTAGAATGAATCTAACTTCTGATAGTTAGGAACAAAAAGTAGAAGACAATTCCTAAAATAAAGCAATTTTTAATACAAACTACCGTATTCAATCAAAGTGAAACATTACAAATTCTGTTATTAATTTGGATTTTGATCAGATCCTTAAGTATTATGCAATAAACTTCATTTATCGACTTTTTGCGTTCAATTTCTACAGAAACCGGGACTAGAATATGGTTTCATATAGAGGCTATTAAAATATGTAACATATAGAGATAAGTTTAGTTGTGGTCGAGTAATGTGTTGCCAAGCAAAGTTCAGCGGAATTTACCTGCGCTTAAACATAGAAATTTTAAATGCCCTTTAAGACTACAAATTAAAAATTTATTGAAAACTTTTAAGATTGTAATTTTTTGTTCAAACAGAATATCGATAAAGGAACATTTTATGAAGTATTTCCTTTATCGAAGACTTAAAACTTCACTGTGCTCCATACAAAGGCATGGTGGCAGTCTGCCGCAATTTTGCTCATTGTTGTGGATTATATTTAACCTGAGTGTATAAAGAACGCACAAATTTTGTGGGAGTGTTAATTTTTTGATATGAAAATTTTATTTTTAGGGGAAGGAGACCTTAGTTTTCAAATAATGTGCAACTGAAATAAATAAACCACTAATAAGTTTCTTATTTTTAATTAATTTTCTCTTTCTACCTCTGACATTTTATACCTGGCAAACCTTACCTATGAATTCAACCTTCTTTAAAGCTACTTCCCTTTAACCAGAGCATGGGAAAATTTTCCTGTAATCACTGTCAAAACTCCTGTGAAATGACTTTGAGGTGCGGTTTATATTTTCCCTCCTTATCGCCTTTTATAAAGAAGTCAATAATTGTAAATCGCTGTCAACGTTTCATTGTTATCATTGCTGACATTTTTTCAGCATTGTATGGGTTCCCTTGCTTTTCGGTATACAATCTCATAAATAGACATCCACACACACACACATACACACAAAAGGGCAAGCCAGAAAAAGGACATGAAATTAAAGACGCCAAAAATTTCTTTGCATATTTCGAAGATTATTACTGCTATTAACTCTCTTTAAAAACAAACACAAGCAAATCGCATCATCAGTTTGTGAAGAAAGGGTCGTCCTTTCGGCTTGGGTTAACTATTGTTGTTCTAACGCAAGAAGCATTTGAAGGATTCCCATTTATTTGGAAAAAAAACAAATACGCTTAACATATTCCAACAATGTTGACAATGTGAATGTGTGAAATATGAGAAGATTAACCCCACCCAAAGTGACAACAGCCGTTGGAAAGTCGCATGGAATTGAGAGTCTCTTAAAATTTTTGAAATTTGTGAATATGTGAGAAGGTCGTCCTACCATTTCGACAAATCAACAATTTTTTTCCACCAACAGAATTTGGCTTTCTTCGATTACCTCCAATGATGACAAACAATACGAATAGGAATCCTTAACAAATACAAAAAGTATGCGACGGTACTGATTCTAAAACTGCAGTGGCTGCCAATATTATTTATGTAATGTTTACACAAATTAAGATTCCCATACATTTAGACAAATACACAGATTGACACTCAGAAACACAGACACGCATACATTGGCGTTGGCAATCAGTTGATTAACTTATAAAATTCTAAAGACTTTCTTGCGAGGGGTATAGGATGAAGTTCATGAGTATACAGAAATTCAGTGCAATATTTAATTAACAACAATAGTCATGTACGAGATGTGTTCAAAAAATAGGGTGAATTTTCAAATTTCGCGGCCTACGTACATTCGACCTTTGATTACTATTTTTTATGTTGGTACACTCGCCTCGAAAATATGTTGACGGTTTTATCCATATAGCATGTTCAGGTTGTATATGAGAGGCATAAATAAGACAAGTGTTTTGCGTGTTCGGCGATTTTCTGCTATCGAAAAAAATGGATCAAAGAAGTTTCATTAAATTTTGTGTAAAAAATGGAATGAAGTGCTCAAAAACACTTGAAATGTTCCCACTGTCAGTACTCCACTGTCAGTGTTGCCACTGAGAGTAATCTAAGTTAAAAAAACTGTTTACAAGTGTCGAGCAGATGTGAATGACGACGCTCGCTCTGGACGCTCCAGCACATCAACAACCGATGAAAATGTTGAGAAAGTGAAGAAAATTGTTATGGAGAATCGTCGAATCACAATTAGAGGAATTGCTGAGGATGTCGGCATATCGGTTGGTTCATGCCATGCAATTTTTTCGAAAATTTTTGGCATGAAGCATGTGGCAGCGAAGTTCATTCCAAAATTGCTGAATTTTGACCAAACAGGTATGGGTGGACTTAATTAATTATTAGTTATTGGTTTAAGATACGAGAACTTGTGGTTAGTTCAATTAATTTTGAAGATATATAGGTAATAAATATATAATGAAAAAAAAAATTCACTCAGATTGGAGCTTGTAATAAATCAGTTGCGGGTTTCTTTAAACAACAACAACAACATTTTCCGAAATTTTTATTTAAATACAATAATATTTCTTTGTGAGGTATTTAAAATAAACACGGATAACCTGAAAACATTGATGATCGTTAAATGTGAAATTAGGGTGGCTCGGGAAAATGTTTAATATTAATAATACAGTCGCAGTTTCTAATTTTCAAAATTTCTTTGCCCGATATTTTGATGACGATCGCCGCGACAAAAACACAAATACGTTCATATGAAAATCATATTATATGTTTCTTTAAGTTTAACTAATAATAATGGATTATGGTCAGTTTCGTAATGTTTAAACTTTTCAATAATCACAAATTAGCCAAGAACTTTAACAGCTAAGCTTTATGAAGACGGTATCAAAATCATCGTAGAAAATATTAAAAAATTTACGGCCATGGCAAAAAAGAAATCATATTTTGATGGTCTGCGCAATCAATCAATAATTGTCGATACAAAATTAGGAAGAAATTCAATTCCCAAATAATTATGTATTCAAAAATAAATTGTTGCAAATTTTGGTGCAGCAAGAAAAAAATTTTTGGATACAAAAATTTATAATACGTTATATTTTTTTTGTCTTATAAGACTTTGTCAAATCAATAATTTGATAAACCGATACTTTACAAAAACTTTCTCTATGTCACTCGCATGAGTCTACACACCGCTTAATGACGATGTGTGCCATGAATGCAGGAGATTCTGCTTTTTTTCTGGCATCGTAAGCGCTCGACTTGTCACACACTTAGACGACCTCGTCGTGATATTCCAATATCCTTGCCTCGAAATCTGTTTTATGCGGCAACTAGAATGTAGCATGTAAGTGAAGCATGCGTGCATGTGTGTATAGCGAATAAAAATTACACATACGAACGCATAGACCAGGAATTAAGGTAAACAATCACTTCAAATACGAATTCGATTTTTGGTGTTTTCGCTGTGTTTTCCTTTACGTTTTTGACTTTCACGAGCGAGTGTGGGAATCACCATTGACTGTAAGGTTATGGTTGTCATTGCTGCCATTGAATTTGTTGTTGCTGTTGCCGCTGTTGTTGCTATAAACATTCGAACGACATGCCTTTATTAACAGTTTACCACGATTGTTAAGTTTTTCACCTTTTCGCTTCGTTTTACGTTTCCAAATGAGCTTCTCACGGATCCGACATGTCCCAGTGTCTACTTGCGTGTGTACATACATATGTAGCGGTGTGTGTACGTGCGTGTACTAGTATGTGTTTCCCTTTTAATGTTGGGTAATTCAATGCCAACGAAAAACGATTGTTAACATTACATTTGTTCAAGTTGAAGGCAGCCAGAGATCTTTGAAGAGAATTTTTAATGGAATTACACACGAAAAAATTTAACTTCAGAGAAACTCAAATTGTTAAATCTGGTGCTATCCTAACAAATTGATTTGTTTGGTATTTGAAATAAAAAAAAAATCAAAATGTTTGCATTTTGGAAGTTAGCCGCACAAATTATGATTATCTTATTTTTAATATAAATAATAAACGACTATACGTTATACATATATATGTATATGTTGTTGTCGACTATGTGTTGTTGTGAAGTATTCAGTATATCACTGACTTCTGACTTAAGTCCATTTTTCTCTGTACAAATCTAATCATTACATAAAATATACTTTCTAGATTAAATCATCTTAATTTAAACATTTCACTACTTTAAAAAAAAAATGTTACCACTTATGATTTAGGCAACGGCGAAATTTATCGCACTGATTCATTTCCCTCGCTATACCGATGTTAACTTTCGTTGAAGATGTAGATAGCCGACCAGAGCGAAACATATCTTCCATTACATCTCGACTGCTTTCCTTTAGGCGAAGCTCCATAGCTTCCCATTGGAAATTATCTAGTTTCCTCTAGGAGAAATGCAATAGATGGACCTAGATTTCTTTTGAAAAATATTAATATTTCTCGTTAAATAGTTTGAACATTTTCGAAAGGAATTGCTATTTTTTTGCAAAAGTATTAAATATCTCATAAAAAAGAACCAATTTTGCGTAGAAAATTTACTAGATTTTTGCGGTGAATGTTAAGAGTGTTAGATGGGTAAATTATTAGCTTTTCTAAAGAGAAAAATTACAATTTTTTTTGAGAAAATTTGACAGCTTTTATTACCTTTTCTTTGCATCAATTTTCGTTTATTCGAGGAAAGGCATTCAGTTTGATGAAGAGTTCTCCAAACGGTTTGGAAAAGTTCAAAGTTTTCCTCCGGCTGAAAATATCAAATGTTTCTATAGGAAAATTACGAATTTCAAAATCAGTTATCTCAGTTTATCGTTCTGAAGAATACAAACTCAATGTTTGTCATACCCAGAGCTTCGAAGACGTATACGTTTCAACAACATTTAGTTCCAACAAAATGGAGCAACTGCACGCATATTCAGAACGGTTATGGTGGAGCTCCAACGAAAATTCCCAAACAAATTAATAACCAGAAACTCCACTTTCTGCTATCGCCCAAGGTCACCTGACCTGACTGCACCAGACCTTTTTTTATGAGGTTATGTCAAGCAAGAAATGTACAAAACGAAACCAAGGAATTCGACTGAATTGAAGCGGTCCATTAAAACAATAATTGATTAGACAATAAAAAAAATAAAATTAGATTTTCTATACGATAAGAGAAAAAATAAATAAAATACTTTGACTTAAAAAAGGTATTTGAATTTGTTATTGCAGTGCAATTGATGCGGCAACCTGTATTGAAAAATGAAATGAAACGAAACGAAGTGAATGTCGTCTGTAGTGGAATATAAACTGCAGGTTCGTAATTTCAGATTTGTTAGAACTATACTCAGGGTATTGGCGGATAAGACAAAATTATCCAACTGCTTCACTAAGTTATTTGGACAAAGTTGTCAAATTCAAGCACGCATTTGGCAAGTTGTTCCTCAGAATGAAGAATAAACATTTTTTAACAATCGATGAAAATGTCAAAATTCTTTAAATAATCAAAAAATTAATTGGATAGGGTTAATACAAGGTGGATCACGAATCGTGCTACAAACGCAAAGCGGGGACCAATGAGAACCGTTATTTATAGATGTTGAAAGAGTTTGTTTTTACCCAGAACTTCGAAGACGTCTCCATTTCAATAACATTTAGTTCCAGCAAGATGGACCGGTTATGGCGGAACTCTAACGAAAATTTCCAAATAAACTAATATCAAGAAACCTCCGTTTCCGCTGGCCCCCAAGGTCACCTGACCTGACTTCACCAGGTTTTCTTATGGGGTTATATCAAGCAAGAGGTGTACAAAGCGAAAACAAGGAATGTGACTGAATTGAAGCAGTCTATTAAAACAACAATTGAGACGATCCCCCAATGAATAATTTTCTGATCAGGTGTCGCATATGCGTAAATGAGCATGGAGGTCATTTACGGTCTGTTATCTTCAAAACCAATTAGTAATATAAATAGTGTGATAAAATAAAATCGAATTTTCTATACAGTAAAATATAAACATAAATGAAATTCATTGATTTCTGATTGTAGTACAATTTGTGAATCACCCTGTATATAAATTGAAGGCTAATTTAAGTTATCAATAGGAGAATTTATACCTTCTCCTATTTATAACTTGATGACCAGAGATGTCAAACAATATAACTGCGAGCAAAAGAATATAATACTAAAAAAAATTAGCATTTAATTATAAATAATTAATTAAAATAATTATTAATACTTATTAAAGGCTAAAGTTAGTTTTCCAGCCATATTGGATCTTTTATAGTGGACTTCTTCTCTGGGTGTTTATTGTTTGATAAACTGTAAGAACATCAACAGCTACGGCAGAAGTTAATTCTACTAAAATCGGCCCGTAGTACCCAATCCAGCTAAGGAATATATAAAGTTTCTAATTTAATTACTGGCTGGAGTATTTTCACTCCATGTTCTTATACAATTTCGTGTTTTTAAATTTGGCATAATTTTTGAGAGACTTCGAGGACCAATTATATTAATCGTTCTGCATTATTTCACGGTTTTAAGTGCAGTGATCACCGACATGTAAACAAAATTTGATTTATTGACTTATAGGAGCATCAAACTATTTTTCAACGGAATTCACGGCAACTAAATTGGGTGTGGCAGTTGGACTTAAGACTGCATTATCGTAACCGGAGCTGGTAGCGACGCAATCAACATTTTTCTTAAATTTGGGCAAGAAGGGAATGACGATAATAATATATGAATGATAATAATATATTTAATAATAATAAATAATAAATAATAATAAATTTAATAATAATAAATAATAATTAATAATAAATTTCAAATTTCAAATAAATGTCAAAAATCTCTCCAAAAGGGATACAAAATTGGCCCTAGATGGATTCAGCAGCATTTTAGCAGTTTGAAAGTTGAACATATGCAAGAACTGAAATATGTTTGGATTACTCACATTTGGGTCAAAAAAAATGTTCTTAAGGTATCCAGCCCTTGATTGAAAACGAATCAGAGACTACATTTTCCGAGCTGGCTCATCAAATAATACTCTTCAATCGGCAACAGCTAATTTGCTAGCTAGTTGCTAATTTAGACCAATTTCGGCTAAGTTTTTGGGGTCTCTAAGTACTTCTTAACTTAGGGAAGATAGAAAATTTGTTAATGGAAAAAAACAAATTTTTTATAAAGTGTTTTAATAAACACTGTTAATGTATTTTAAATTGTTTTTTGCATACTATTTGTCTATTATTTTATTTATACTATTTTTAATATAATTATGTTATTTATTATTTATTTATATTTACGTTGTTATATTATTTATCCATTGTAATAAGAGATAGATAATAAGAGATAAAGAGATACGTTAGTAATCTTCTAAATCGATTTTCTGCATAAAAGTGTTTTACAGGGTGGCGCAATAGAACGTGCATATTGCATCATCTTTTTTTGCGGGGTAGAAAAAGCGCGCGCGACTCGCAAGAGATCGTCTGTCTTACAATTATCGCGACGAAGTTTGGATCTTAAACTGCATCCATATAAGCTGCAATTAACACAAGAATTGAAAGAGTCTGACTTCATAGCAAGGCTCGCATTTGCTAATGAAATGCTTAATCGATTTTCCAATTTTGACAACATTCTTTTCTCTGACGAGGCTCATTTCCTTATGAATGGGTTCCTAAACCGTCAAAATTGTCATTACTGGAACAGTGAAAATCCCAAAATCAAACACCAGAAACCATTGCAAAGTCCTAAAGTGACAGTATGGGCAGCAATCTCTGGCAGAGGAATAATTGGTCCTTTTTTCTTCGAAAATGCGCGGGGCCAAAACGTCACGGTTAATACGGAACGCTATGTTGAGATGTTGGACGGAATTTTGGCTCCAGAAATTGAAAGTTCAAAAATAGTGAATTCCAGAACTTGGTTCCAACAAGATGGAGCTACCTGTCACACATCAAATGACTCCATGGCGGTGGTGAAGCAGATGTTCCCTGGCAGACTGATTTCGAAAAGAAGTGACATCCCATGACCCCCCGTAGTCCAGACTTGACGTCTATTGACTTTTTTTGTGGAGTATCTCAAATACAAAGTCTACAGTAATAATCCAAGAAACATCGTTCAGCTCAAGAAGAATATCCGTGGTGAAATGGCAGCCATTACACCAGTATTACTGAAGAAAGTTTTCAATAATTTTCGTTTGCGGTTAGAGGAGTGCCGTCGTAGAGTGGGTCACCATTTAGATGATGTTATTTTTAAAAAATAAACTCCATTTATTACTCTACAATGCCTTAGATTTATTTTAACCATACCTTTTGAATTTATTTTTTAATCTATTTTTTAAATATGCACGTTCTATTGCGCCACCCATTATTATAAAATTATTGTTTCTGAAACAAAGTCCATAAACATAGTAGAATTTTTTTTTTTTTTAAATAATAAAACTAAATTAAGAAAGTTATTTTTAAAGATAATGAGAACATTTTTAAACATTCTCGCCATCGAATCTGTTGATAAAAATTTTAATTCAAAATACAAATAATTTCATATACTCCATATCAGAAAGTGTTTTAAAATAAAATTTTCTTATCGATACCTGCGAAGAATATTTCCTCCTTTGCTACTTGGGCGTTTTCTTCTAAATCTGGATGTTGACCTTTTTTTTAGGACATACGTGATCAATTTATCATGTCGACAAGAAAAAAAAGTAGCGAACATTCTTTGAGATATCATTCTATTATTTGATAATTTGCAGACTTCTCATTCTCTCTAAATTAAGAAAAGGAAAATAAATGTGTTGCAGCGCAAGGGTAACTCGGAAATGATGGCAGAATTTTGTTCTTTTTTTGTTGTTTAGAGTTAAATACTTGTTACAAAAATGTGAATAGTCTAAAGTAAAAGTAGAGTAAATGAAAATGTTGGTTTCAATTTGTTTATGCCAATTAATAAATTATGTTAGTTTACTGGTTAATGTGACCCTCATTGGACATAGCTGGTATCTTCATTTTCATAATTGAGTTATAGTAATATATATATATACATATATATATATATAATATTCAACAGTTAGATTTCTGTTAAATAAATTTAGATGAAACGCAAATGCGTTCAAGTCACCTGTCTTATTAAATCTTGTTGATACATTAAATCCTTTAAAAAAAGTTTCTCACTGTTTATTAAATTTTCATATAAAATTTCGTTCTGGGACTTACAGGTCATCAAACAAACTTTGTTTATTTGAATGACTTTTTTTTTATTTGTTATTGGAAATTGTAATTGGAAATACACAGTTGTTGTATCCATTTTGTAGTGCATTGTCCTTTATTGACTTGCACCTCAAAGGATTAGGCTTTTCTTAGATATTGATAATCAATAAAGTACGACGATATTGCTCTCGAATGCAACTGGATGGTTTTTTGCTCATTGAGGATTTCGTTTCCGTTAGTAGATGTGCTCATTGCCGATTTCGTTTCGGTTTGTGGATGTGCAAACATGGGCCTGTATAGCCTATTTAGGGATTCGGCCTATAATCAACCAAATTATATGCACATTGTGATCATATATTTAGCTTTAGATAGCTTCTGAAAGAGACAAGGCCTAGACTATGCGGATCAGAACAGAAAAAGAACGAAACACTTTTTTTCGATTGGAAATCATGTATTGTGTTGTCTGAAATAGCCATTTTCTTCAACATCCGGTTTAACTCGGCTCTTCGCTCTAGTTATTAGATTTTTGAAATAAAGCAGATACGTATTTCAATGGACTCTATCAATAAAATTTTCAAATAATCTGAATTGCAAAATGTAAATACTGACTGACCTTTGCCTACAATTTGATGAATCTTATGACTTTGTAATTTCAGCTTGATGTAGTCTCTCATATATATATGAAGTAGACATTAGTATTGATAAGCACAGGTTTAAGATAATTCTTCAAATACATACTTCCAATTTTATACAGCTTTGTAATGGCTAATTTATTTGATTAAGGGTATACCCGCTATATATTTTACATCGTTATATAGTTGCTAAATTAAGGATTTTCCAATAAAGAGGAATACATTTAACAGTTCGGTGCAGTTGTGATGTTTCTTCTTTTGTTTCCTGTTTATTTTATTGTTATTTTCCGGTAATAAAGACAAATCAAAGCTACAGCATCGAACAACATGTGCAAATGATAAAACAGTATTATTTAAACCAATGACCTCTCTCGTGACAACGATGCACGCGTTGCGACATAATCAGCTTTACCAACAATCATTGTTTGATGCGGATTATGGGTCAGCGGCATTGTCGGTTCGTACTTCTTCGAAAACGATGATTGTATTGCTATCATTACCAACGGAAAACGCTATTGATCGATGATAATCAACTTCTTTTAGTTAACATTGTGTGATGTAGACTTGAGTGCATTTCATTAGGACTGCGCTACGCACCACGCTGTTGATACTGTAAAGGACATTCTGCACTATTGATTTGAGAATATAGTTGTTTCATCCGGAAGACATATTTTGTTTCATGTTTCATCATGTTTCCGTGATGAGTGATTCCCTAAAAAAATATTTTTGGGGAACTCATGCGTTCTTGATTGTCCGGCATGTTAAATAGAGCTCATAACAGCTATAAATTTAACGTATCCCCTTCCCGTCTCAGAAAATGTATGCAGATTGACCGGCATGTTAAAACAGCTTATGACAGCTAGAAATTTAACGTACTCCCTTCCCGTTTCGAAAAATGTATGCCGATTGAGGTTCATTTAATACAATTTATTTTTGCAATTTTTTTACTTATTTTTATTTTTAAGGTAAGGTATCAAGTGGAAACCGTGATTCGCACTTATTTGGTTAAAATTTTCAATAGCCGTCAGGAATACAATTAATGAAATATGTTGAGCTTTCATTTTTTTCTCGTAAAATCATTATATAGAGTGCTATTTTTTATCCACTGAGAACTGTTTTTACTGCTCCATCTAATAGAGAAACTTGCCCATGCATTCAATAAGATATCAAGGAATCTTACTAGACCTCTTCAAAATCATAGCAGAATCTGCAGATTTTCTGAATGTGAAAACATGTGGCCGGTGGTGGTTGGTTTTGCAGATATTTTCATACTTGTTTCAAAAGATATCCTGTTATCAATCAGCTTGAATAAGGACAAAAAAGAAGTTCAAAGATCAAACTTCATATACAACCCTATAATGCCGAAGGAATCCTCACAGATTCATTAATTAAGTAATAGGAAAGTTAAAGCTACTTGAGGACAATACCATGCAGTGTCTCCGCAATTATTTCTTTGTATTGCAAATTTGCTATGCATCAATGATAAGTCGTTTTGTCCTTTCGGCGGAAGAAAAAATATTCATATGGTCTGCTCTAGATTGTGTGAAAAAATTAGTCATGCATCTCTTACCTGATGTTTCTCGGTTTAATCTAATGAAATTTCTCACCATATTTTGCTTTAGGGATGACAGGGGCACAGCGTGAAGTCTGTCAGTATATTTGATAATTTGTTACGGGAACTTATCTTTTGAAAATATGCCTACACATAGGTAGCGCCATGATCAGCATTCAATGAACTAAATAGTACTAGGTTTGAATTAAACACCATTCTGTCAATGATATGTCACAAAATTGTATTTAGTTGCACTCATGTTGGATGCAATTCTGTTAATGGCAAAATACTTATATAAATAATCCTATCTTCATACTATACGATTTTAATCGCTAATTAAAGAACATTCAATTATTTGCTACCGTTATTTATAAGAAAAAAAAATTTTCTTAAAATGTTACACAATTTTTAACTACTTTAGCAGTTGAGAAAATACATTTATTTATCATTTCCCTTTTTTGTACGAAATTCAGTTTCATCATAAAATAAGGTAATAAAAACAGAGAATCTAAAAAGGCACATAAAATATAATGGTTGTGATCTAGAAGTGGTTAAAGATTGAGTCGGCATCAGTGAATGAAACCTGCGCTTACCACAGAAAGGACATTATTCCCTTTTGCTGCAGTTATGGTTCTTAAAAAGTGCCGATGATGTAATGGTACTTCAATTCATCATTAGCATTATTTCGCACCTAAGAAAGGTCTTTGAAACAACTTCCATGTCAATGCTGTGTGCAATATTTATATGATTTCTATTTCCAATTCAGAGTACTACTTTTGGTCTATATAGGAAAGTTATAGTAGAATCGATATAGCCAATTCGATCTCATTTTAGGGTTAACAAACACCACTTACTGAATCTTGTGAAGTATAGTCGATTCAATATACTCTCAACGCGTGAATTTTGCGAAATAATGTTTTCTAAATGTAACTTTTTCTTTATATCAATTATGGAAATGATTTTTTTCTTTGTTTCTATCCAATTATTTTCTCTTTTAGCTTTTATTTGATTTCTTTTTTGCTTTTTTTGCCACTATTCTGTGTGAACGATCTTTTTAGAAAGTATGTTGGCGTGCATTACGCCGAACACAAAAGAATATACCAGAGTTTGCAATTTGTGAACCACACATGGCTCAAAGCCCTCTTTGAGTAAGTTGGGAAGTGAACAATTTCGACCTGACCCCTTCGGGAAGTTACCGGTAAGGTTCTTGGCTCTTCTAATAAAACGTCCCAATCCGGCACATGGCTAGCTTGCTAATGCCGAGAAATTAACAGCCTGTTTCCATAAAACGAATCGCTCAATTCGTTTGTAAAGCAAACGGAAAGCTGTTTGTGTTCGTCTTTATAATTGGAATAAGTTCTCCTTTCGAAAAAGTTTTAATTCAATTAAAAAGGATTACTATAAAATTACTATTTTTATGTTAAACAATGTGAAGAAATATTAAAAAATATATATAAAAATATGTTTTTTTTTGCAAAATTTGATAGTCGACGACAACTTTCATATGTTTTAGAGGAACTCACTTAACAATGCTTTGGTTTTGAGTATATTATGTGAGCAGGCTGTAATAAACTTGTATTTGTTGTTGTTTTTATATAGATGCAGCTCGTGTTTCACCCTTGAGCAGGCTTTGAACATTTGACATAAAAGCTGTTTCGCGACTTTCCTCATGAGCCGTCTTAAAACAAAAAAAAAAAAAAAATTTAATTAATAAAAAATGCAATTTTGTTACTTTTTCCCCGAGAAGAAGACTTGTGGGTTGGTCCGTTTTCTTGCTCTAGAACCGGCTCCCGTTACGCCAGCCCGGAGCCATGGTTCATTTTAAAAGAACAAAGAATCACTTTTACCACCAACGCCTCTTCTTTTCCCTCCACGTGAATATTTTACTGGAAAATAAATGTTTGTAATATTGTGCAGTTTCCATTTAATCCACACTTACGATATAACAAATAAAATATACATATATAAAAATATAAAATATAATACATAAATATAAATAAAAAATTAATATAACTCCACTTCACATAACGGGTTATCCATTTTTCGCTTTTAAAATTAAGATTACATAAAACACACATGAAGCTATGATTTCGACGAAACTTTTATTGCAATGTAATTCTTGGTCCTTGGCATTATGTACGAAGTATCGGGTGGTTCGGAAAGTTCGCTCGGTTTTTAAAAAAATTTATTTACAAATTTATATACAAGAAAAAAATTATTTTAATCTATTATATAATCTCCACCCTTATTAATTATTTTCACCTCTACGGGAGCTTTTTAATTCCTCTCTCATAAAACTCGCTTGGTTTTTCTGAAGAAAAAGCTTTCAATTCGATTTTTCACTTCCTCATCGTTATGGAAATTCAAATTATTCAAGTGGTTGCTCAGACTGCGAAATAGGTGATAGTCGGACGGTGCGAGATCTGGGCAGCACAGTGGGTAAGGTAAAGCTTCCCACCCAAATTCTGACAGATGCTGACGGGACCGTAAGGAAGTGAGAGGCTCCGGCGAGAGAGTGAGGTACCCACACTAAGCTCTTTTATGACCCCTTGAACCGGTGAGACTGATTTTTTTTTTTTTGATTATTTCAGCTATCTTACTAACTGTTGCACGGGGATTAACAATAATGAAATCTCCCAACTCATCGGAAACAATTTCTTTTGGTCGTCCTTATCTGAGAGCGTCCGTTACGGAGAAGTCGCCCGTAGAAAATCTTTTAAACCATTTCTGTAAAGTTCTTTCATTTGGTCCGTTTTCTTTATGAACAGACTTAATTTTTCGGCTGGCTTCAGAAGCCTCAGAAGCTCCTTTTCGGAAATAATGCAGCATAATATGCTTAACATTTTTTTATTGCTTATTTTATTTTTACTTTTTAAAACACTATAACTTCTATGCTCACGATTAGGATGAGCATAGAAGTAAACAAAAGTAAACAGTTTAGAAAAGAGGTGGGAGAAGTTATGATAGTGTTTTAAATAACTCTACGTCATGAGAAGTGACGTAAGGTGAACTAACGAATTAACCGAACGAAATTTTCGAACAACATAATACAACGTCATTTACATGACAGCCTCTGAATTGGTTGCAGCAGTGGATCCTTTTGAGGTAGTTTTCGGAAAAATACTACCCAATGACATCTCCAAACCATAATGTGCAGCAAACAGTCACTTTTTCCGGATGCAATGGCTTTTGCCCAATCACTTTTGAGTTCTCCGGTTCTCATATGCCAACATTTTGCTTGCTGACGTAACCACCGAGCTAGAAAAAAGCTTCATCGCTGAAGAAACTTTGGCTCAATTACAAATCCAAATTTAAATTACCACTTTTGCAGTAAGTTTTACAAATTTGTACGTGTTATTCGCTTGTAAAACGATCCATATTCGTAAATGGCAAACCTTTCACTATATAAATAACACTTTAGATGACAGGTATTTAACAGCTAACAGCCTTGCCAGACTAGCGGTTTTGAAACCGCTGAATGCATAACCCTATTCAATGTAACTCCAGTTTTGTGCATGTTTTTAAACCATATTCAACAATGCTTTTTATTATTCCGACTTTGACTTGAAAAAATTATTCATCCTCACTTCAATTTATCGGTTATCAGCTAAGTGTTTTGTTCTTAAATTTGTACAATATTTAGTCTTTTTTTCAATGTCAGCCCTCACATGCCATACCGAGATCTCCATGTGAAGCTTATTCCTAATGATTTACCTTCTCACGCTTTTTGTCCCGATAATTCCGACACTTATGCAACCTCTTCGCTGACTTTAAACTCTTGGCAATTTTCAGAGTGTAGCAGTCCTTTGCAAAGTACAGTTCACAATACAATACGAAGCCAATCGTCGTAGCTAAATACAGCAAAATCACACAGGAATCGGATCTCGATTGCTTCGTTTAGCAATGACACGTACATGTCGATATCAATGCGATAGCTTCAATCATGAGTGACATCTTCCGCTTCCCCATCCACTTCCATGACAAGCAAGGACACTCCCTAACCTGTGCTCATTTGCCGTATACTTGTCCGTCCGGTTGACGCTGTTCCGATGTGAGTGTGCAAACGAACAGCTCATTATGTTACAAATGCAACATCGATACTTACAACATGTAGCAATATTGAAAAATTCTCATGCGTACGTGGAGAGGGGGCGCGGTTTTCCCCGCCAACCCCGATTTTAAACTTGAAATTATTGTAAAACATGACACGATTCGGTTTTACATTCTGTCTTGCAGCACATTTCATTGCTAGAGAATAATTCGGAAGTTAAGTCTTGAAGCCTACACGAGAAACGAAACGAAAGTCTGTCGCCTCAAAGCAGGGGGAAGTATAACGGAAATCAGGGAGTAACTCGATACTGTGATACGTGCCATCCAAGTGAAAGAATCAAGAGGGACGCTTGGTAAAACATCAAACAAAACCAGAATGAGCTTAAGCAGCGTGAATCCTTTTCCACTTATTGTCATTCCACTACTCCGTACCTTCCGCTGTTGCTAATAATTGCTAAAAACACAACAAAGACAACAACATCAGCCAAAGCAATACGCAGCTCGAAAGGAAACTAAGATTACTGTAACGACGCGCACTCACACGCACACAAGAACGCAAACACACTATGATTTGGCACATTCGCACCATATCATCCCCGGTGAACTTTGGGCCCGTCGTACATTAAACCACAGGTGTTTATCGTCGTTAAAACCAGTACAACCCTACACTCTTACTCGCACAAATGCGACAACGTCGAGAAAGCCAACCAACCGAACCGAACTGAAGAGAATTGTAGTAATCAACAACCACCACTGCCATTACTGCCACTACCGCCACCCCCTGCTACGTTTGTCATCAGCGGAGTCTTTTCGTAAAGGCCAACCTTCATCTGCACACGTACAGACAGACATACGCAAGGACATACAGGCAAACACATGGCTAAGCGGAACCTTGTATTTATTTCGGCGTAGCTGTGCGTAATTCGATACATTACGTACAATATGATACGTAATGAAAAATACGGAACGTACTAAATGCGAAACTATTACTATATTCAATATTACCTTACCTGACATTTACAAGTACAATACCAATACGAGTGCTACAGCACTGTATCCTACGTGGGGCGGAATGAAGAGTTTTCCTTTTTTTTTGCAATACAGCTGGATCGATCAGCGGTTATTGAAATGACAGTTTATATATGGAGTGGTACACAAATTTCACTAAAATAAGGAATTCAAATAACTTTTTTTTTAATTAATGTATTTCGTTTATTTCTTTCTTTTATTGTATCCAAAATTTCATTTAATTTTATATAACCAATTGGTTTTAAAGATGATGGACCGTAAATGACGTCCATGCTCATTTACACATTTGAGACACCTGATTAGAAAATTATGCACTGCGGAATCGCCTCAATTATTGTTTGAACGGACTGCTTCAATTCAGTCAAATTCCTTGGCTTCGTTTGGTACATCTCTTGCTTGACATAACCCCATAAAAAAGTCTGATGCAGTCAGATCTGGTAATCTTGGGGGCCAGCGGAAAGTGAAGTTTCCAAGTGCTTTAGGAACGGATACATCTAGTGCAGTTCTGGGTAAAAAAAGCTCCATAAACATTTATAAATAACTGTCCCCACTGGTCCCCGTTTTGCGTTTGTAGCACGATTCGTGAACCACCCTGTATTAACCCTATACAAGCTTCCTCAATCAAATATTTAATTTGCTGATTATAGGTATTCAAATAATTTTGACATTTTTACAATTGTTAAAAAATGTTTATTCCTCATTCTGGAGCAAATGCGTTCTTGAATTTGACAATTTTGTCCAAATAACTTAATGAAGAAGTTGGATAGTTTTGACTTACTCGCCAATACCCAGAGTATAGTCGTAACAAATCTGAAATTATGAACCTGCAGTTTTTATTCCACTAGAGAGGACATTCTCTCCGTTTAGTTTCATTCCATTTTCCAATGCAGGGTGGGTCATTAATTGCACTACAATAAGAAATTGAAATAATTTTTTTTTAATCAATATATTTCATTCAGTTTTCTTTTATTGTATAGAAAATTCAATTTTATTTTATTCATTGCTGGATCGCCTCAATTATTGTTTTAATGAACTTCTTCAATTCAGTCAAATTCCTTGATTTTGTACACCTCTTGCTTGAATAATCCCATAAGTACAAGTACAGTTTGGACGACCTTGGGGGTCAGCAGAAAGTGGAGTTTCTGGTTACCAATTTGTTTGGGAATTGTCGGTGGAGCTCCGCCATAACCGGTCTGGATTGCTCCATCTTGCTGGAACCAAATGCTGCTGAAACGGATACGTCTTTGACGCAGTTATTCGTAAAAAACTCCTTCAACATATTTAAATATCGGTCCCCGTTGGCAGTTGGCAGCAGCACGATTTGGGCGCCACCCTGTACTTTGCCCTTCGATCAACTGACTTTCCTTCGAAATTCTTTGTAACCACACTTGAATCAAAAAAGAAAACAAATTGTATTTGAAACGAATATGAGAGAACTTCTCGCAGTCATTAAGCTTAAGTGGATTTCTATTTGCAGTCTCACGGAAAGGGATCTGATAATGACTCCGAACGAAAGTTAGAGAAAGATTCATAGAAATGATTTTTAGATCAAAAATATGTTGCTCATAACGCAGCTCCGCTACAATTTCCATAAATGTTTTCATTTTGAATGAAGTAAAATTGGCGCAAAAACTCATTACCAAATAATTGGAATGGATTCACAAGATCAATGTTTTCATAGCCACTCAGCAAATTAGTTTTGAAGCTTTGGTTTCCTCAGACTTCGAAGACAAATTTGAAGGCCCTCTAAAATAAAATGAAAATACTTACATATCATACATGTTTTGATATCATAGAAAATAGTCACAAAGAGTCACACTCGACTTTTATCTAAATGATATGAATAAATTGCACAAGTCATTCGTTCAACAAATATAAAAACATTTATTATAGAAAAACGTGAAGATTGTGAAAAAAATTAATAAATTATATTATTCACAATTTTGATAATTGTAAATATTTTTCTGCCCTAATAAAATTGACAGACAGTAATAAAATCTTAAACAAAAAAAATTCTTGCATCTCATGAACGAGATTGGGAGAGCTCCTCACATGCAATGAATTTACATGTTTTCTATTTTTAGGCTCACTCAACGGAATATTTATAATAGTTTAACGACGATTCCGAATGTCACAGTTTAGGAAACATTTACCAGTCTTCTCCATTACTCGACTACTCGATGTGTTTGTCAGACACATCGAGGTGACCACCGATCAAATAATGATACTTGACTGTTTGCGGGATTGGACCCGAGATCATGCGAACAATAGTCGCGTATACTAATCATCGTGCCACGATTGGTCGCAATCTTGAACACTTATTTGACTACTCGTTGTGGCTATCAGACACATCGAGGTGACGGCCGCTCAAATAATAATAGGTGACTGTGTGCGGGATTGAACCCGGAATCTTGCGAACAATAGTCGCGTATACTAACCATCACGCCACGATTGGCCGCAATCTTAAAGTAACGAATTTGCATTGAAAAGTTAATCCTCCCATGAATTACTTCTTTAATATGAAAAATAGTTACGCTGTTTCTTACAGCGGACAGGTAAACTACTTCGTTTTCCTCGTTTATTTTCTATCAGGTCCGAAAAGTGATGTCATGGCAAAAAACTATGCCACGATTTACCATATTAAAATGTTAGTTGTTTCGTAGTTGTTGTTGAAATATTTAAAGAACCATAATATTGTAAGGTGCCCAACTAAGTTCCCGCTGTTTATCACTAGATGGCGCCTGCTGTAAGTGCTAGTCCATTTTGCCATAACCTAAACGTCATGATATAGTAAACATACTGCCCCGACACAATAGTGGTTTTCTTGTGACGCTATATTCTTTTGGTTATGTAAATATGTATGATTTTGTGCCAAATCATCGTCATATTCGAAAAGTATTGATTTTCTTCTGTGATTCGAAGAAAACGTGTGCTAAAACCCGTCGAGAGCTTCAAAACGTTTACGGAGATGCTGCTTTAAGTGGAACAATGTCGCTTTAAGACGTTTTAAGACGCTAATTTTGGTGTTGACGACCGTTTGCGTGAGGAAGACGAAGAACCTTCGAAGACACTGAATTGACGGCAATGCTTGTTTGGGATCCGCGTCAAACGCAGATAGAGCTTGCCTCAGTATTAGGAGTTGCCTGCCAAGCCATTTCCAAGCGGTTGCATGAGTTGGGAATGATTCAAAAGCAAGAAACTTTTGTTTTCAAGTTTCAGTTGGTTTGTTTACGTTAGTATTGTTAATGCTGCTGTTAACATTAAAATTTTTCCAACACCATACGCAATAACACTCCTTCCTGTATGAAATAAGCAACAAAATACGAAGCCTCTGATCCTCAGCTTATATCTGCCAGTCCTTGTAAATCCATAGCCCCTGTATCAGTGTATATGTCTATGTGTACACGTCTACGAGTATATACAAGTAGACTGCTGTTTGTCCAATGCTCATTTATGTTAATGAAGAGTTGAATCCTGTGCCACCGTCTCTAGTGAGTGCTTGCCTCCGCTTGGAATTATTTGTTCTGTGTTTTTTTGCTTTTACTTTTAAATGCAGCTATGGCTTCCGAATTTAATGAACTTTACACACTTGAACTAAAATAACAACAGCAGCAGCGGCAGCAACAGCCGCACCGGCAATAGCAACAGCAGCCGCAGCGTCAATGAATGTATCGATTACCAATTAGTGGCAGCAACACATGAGAACAACGAGAAATTACAAAATGGCCCAGTACGGTAATTTTGCCAGACAACGCGTCTCCTTTGCACAAAAATGCCAGCCTGTCTACACTTGAGCGTGTGGAGGGAAGGATATAGCAGCAACAACTCTGGCATTATCATCGAAGATTTTTTTAATTTCCTTCATTTCACACAACGTATCGAAATTAACGTTTCGATGCGTTGTTATGATACTCTTATGCGTAAATATTTTAATTAGAACTCTAAAAAAAAGTTTTACGATACCCGTCCAGGGATACGACTTCAACGGTATCTCAGCTCTTAACCCAGCCACGACATTTTTGGCGTTGCCGTTGTTTCGTTTCCCCTTCATTATCTCTCGTCGAGAGGAAGTCGTGATTGGAATTTTAAGATGTTGCTAATGTTGTTTTTGCAGTCATGTCGATGATGATCATGATGCCTTTAAAAGACCATATTTAAGGGATTTAGTTGAGTTTTAATGAAAATTGAAAAATATACAGTCGCATATCCTTGGCAGTGTCACTGATTTAGGATTATTGGTATTTCGATTCATTTCGTTTCATTTCGTTTCTTATTTCTATTAGCAACAATAACATACAAGAATTGGCAATAAATTCGGTATTGAAACAAATGTCGTTTGAATTTCAGTATTTATTTTTACACATTAACTGCAGCGACATGACTTTAGTTAAAAACTTTTTCTCACAGTTGTAATCACCTTGTAATTACAAGGTGCAAATGTCAAGCAATTCAAGTAACAACGAAAACAGCAACGACATTGTCTGGGACGTTCACATAAGCGGCTGTTTCAGAGAACTTGTATTTGAAGTATTCCTATAATTAATCTTTCTAGAGCTAGATTGCAAAAATCATAGTTGATTATTTGAGTTTTCATTACTAAGAAGTTATGTTAGGAGCATCGCGAATGACTTTGGTGAAAAATGATATTGGCAATTTTCCAATTATGTTTTTCGTTTGCTCTCTATGAGAAATTCAAAGTCAAAGTCAGGTATTTTATTTGTATATTTGTTTCTCCGATATTTCTACCATCTTTGAGGATCATCTGCAGAATTGATAAGTAAGCACAAATATAACTAAACTTTCACTAAGTGATAGTGTACACTTTCGACTTTCCCTTCTTGTCCAATACTAGTTTGTACGACTTTCACTATCTCAAATATTTTTTCATATATCTAAAAAAGGTTAACATTTTAAATTTATTGAAATCATGAAGAAAGTGTAGTATTGGCGTGAACATACAAAAGTGTGGAAGGGGACGAGACGAAGGAATTCGCAAAATGAAAAAAGTCTGTAATTTGGCCTGCATAAGGTAGATTTGTCCTTTGGGCGCCTAATGATGGAATATTTTTGTATGTGTCTTTATTGTATTTTCGTACTATTAAAACACTGACCAAAACAGAATTAACACACCTGAGTTCATTTCCTAATGTGACAGGATATAATTAGATATTTGTGCAATATGACTGTACGTTGTAATTACACTGGTCTACAAATTTAAAAAAAAAATTGAATGCTGAAACGAAGTATGTTTTTTAACCAAAGTGGGCACCCCGAATTCAAATCTGGCATAAAAATCGGACTATCCCGTCTCTTAATTTTTTATCGCATGTTGGCAATACTGTAAAACAGTCGATTCTGACTCTACAATTTCACAATTATTAATTTGACAGAAGCCCACATTCATTCTAAATCTTCATAATAGTAGCGTTTAAGCATGTCAAGGAGATCATGTGTTACTGATTCGTGTGTTATTTTTGCTTTGTGTATGGTGAATATTTGGTTGGAAAAAAATTATATGCAATATCAGAATCAACAAAATATGCATATTTACAAGAGTTAGCAAGATTAGTCCTTTTACGAATTACAGTGCGTTTATTTTATGCAGTGCATGCATAAAAGTATTAGGCTGAAAGGAGTTTTGTGGAAAAAAGACTGCAGATATGTTGTCTTATATTCAGCGAATATAAAACAATAAATAAAAATAAATATATAATTTTCACTGAAACTGACGAGCGATACATAGTGCGAAAAACAAACGCAACCCCAAGACTCTGGGCTTAAAATTTGCTACAGAAGTTAAAAAAGGGTTTGACAAAAAAATGCAGTGTCGAAACCGTCCGCCGTGTTCTTCGAGATAACGATTTACATGACAGAGTTGCCGGAGTAAAATCATTTATTAGCTCTAAATACAAAATAATCGTTTTAACTTTGCCAAGGACCACTTTTATAAGATCCCGGACTTCTGGAACTCAGTTGTTTTTTCTGAAGAGTAAAAATTTAATTTATTTGGGTCTGACGGCACGATCTACATATGGCGAAAGTCAAATTTTTAATTTTGTCAAGGACCACCATTACAAGATCCCGGTCTTCTGGAACTTAGTTATTTTTTCCGATGAGTCAAAATTTAATTTATTTTGGTCTAACGGTATGACCTACGTATGGCGAAAGTCAAATACGGAGCTCAATACGATACATTTAAAGGCGTTTTAATTTTGTCAAGGACCACCTTTACAAGATCCCGGTCTTCTGGAACTTAGTTATTTTTCCCGATGAGTCAAAATTTAATATATTTGGGTCCGACGGTATGACCTACGTATGGCGAAAGGCAAGTACGGAGCCCAATAAGGATGATTTAAAGGCGAAAGTGAAACACGGTGGTGGCAGCTTTATGGTATGGGCCTGTTTGTCTGCTGCTGATACTGGCAATTAGCATTTATCGAATCTACAATGTACAAGCATGAATACCTTCACATTTTAAAGGATAACTTGCTCCAAAGCATGGTAGATTTAGTCATATGGTCCGATTTTCGATTTTGCCAGGATGACGACCCCAAACATAAATATGAAATTGTTCAGATGTGGTGTATAAACAACTGCCCACATTTGATGACACCATTAGCACAATCACCGGACTTGAATGTCATTGAAAATTTATGGGCCATATTGGAGAAAAATATCAGAAACCATAAGGTATTCAACAAAAATGATCTGAAACGTGTTCTGGAATTAGAATGGAGTATAATATCACCAGATGTTACAAAAAAAAACTAGTTAATTCTATTCCCAGCCGCTTTAAAGCTGTTGTAGACCAGAAAGGGTACCATACCAAGTATTAAAACGTAAAGAATTTGCATATTTCTAACTGTAAAAATATCTGCATAAAATAAACTGTGACTTATGTATTGGTATTATGTATATATTTTTTAATTTATATATATATTTTTTAATTTATATATATATTTTTTATATTCTTAGCATTAAAGTAATGAACTTGACCAATAAATTTAATTCTTGTGTTAACTTTGTATTTTTTTCTTTCAAATTGGCATCCAAATTTTTTCCAAATTCCTTTTAATTTCGAAGTTATAACTTAATATATGCACCAGCTTAAAATTTTTCCTATTTCATCCTCAATAAACGCAATATGTCAATCTAATTAGAGCGATAGTTTAGTTTTCAACCGCATCGGCCGATCACTTGGTATGCTAATGCTATCCTTTGGTTATAAAATCTTATTCAGTTATTCAAGTACTCGAATAATCAAGTTCTCACATATCTCACAACTACATTTTAGTTGTCTTGTAGCGTTATAACATACCCAGTTATACTATAACCCTGTAGGTACCTCGTTTTTCTTTTCCCACACTTTACCTTCGCTAGCCATATGTTGTGTCACTCTTTCTATTTGTAGCTGGCATAATTATCATATGTGAATGATTTACTAATTAAGAGTTCATGAGGTCTTCAATAGCCTTCAGCAGTCTTACAACACGTCATGTCCCACTCGTTGAGAATTGGGCCAGTTGAGTCAAAACTCATCATAGCAGAGAACGGGCAAACGCACCACGACGGCGTCTCAGTTTAATAAACTAAAGAGCTTCGCGTACAAGTGCAGGCTTACGTCTGTCCTTTCTCCTTGTTGCCAATCCACAAGCATTGTACGAGTATTGCAAATACAAGTTTACTTTCCCTCACGAGGGGGTTTGTATTCGCATAGTTATGAGAGTTGTCTAGAAGGGGTGGTGGTTAATGAATATATTGATAGTTAAAATGCTCAATTATTAGTGGAATCAATAGATTCACATAGACACATCGACACATCGATATATTATCCTGTGGTTTACACATGATTGACGCCAGATGCTTAACGAAAAGTCTCACGGGAGAAGAATCGAAAACACGGAAAACATGTGGAACAACCGTAGCAGAAGTGGCAGCAGCGAAAACAAATACTGCACTATAAACCCGGGGAATAACAGTGGAATTACAGAGGAAGCCAAACGAATTCTTGTCTAAGTGTTCAAACTAAACACCCAAAGCAAATGAGCGAAAAATTACAGGACTATTCTAACGGTGCCACAGTCCTCGTACATATAACAGTCGTGCAAATGTATTGCACCCACACTCACTGAGAGGGTGATCGTTACAGCGACCAAGCTGCCAATATTCTAGTTCGCAATCACATGGTTTCGAATATGAATTTCGTATTCCGATTCATATTCAAAGGCCTGTAATAATGAAGTACGCACGGCATAGTGATTATGATACAGGCAACTTTTGTGGGCAAAGTGTTGGGGGAATTTGTGGAATGAACGTATGAATGTATAAAATATTTGAATTTTGACACATACGAAAAGCGATGGATGGCGGCTGATAAGTGCTGCAATTACACCAAGTTAAACTCAGAGAAAATTGCATAGCATTACATTAGTAATGTTTTCCGGATACTTTGAGTGGTAGATCTTCACCCAGAGGTACATCATTTCATGCGGCAAAAATGCAAGACTCCAAAGGCAGCGTTTAAAGCACCAACTATCTGTTGACCAAATGTGTTTTAGGACATTTTAGTTGATTGAGTGATGTCCGTCTGTCTGGCTGGCTGTTGGAAGCGATAACTGCCGTAAATCTTTATGAAACTTTTTAAAACTTGGCACAGCGCAAATCATATTCAGGGATTGTGAAGGGGGTATATCGATTCACACATTCTGGTACCTCCAAAATAAATTGACCAATTTCTTGAAACCAATTTTTTTCTTTGTAGCTCCTAATCCGTAAAATGCAGCGACCGGAATTTTTGTCAATTGGTTTAGTGTATAATTTTTGATAAAATCTACAAAAACCCAACCAGTTACCCACACCTTTACAAATGATCGAGTTAAAGTTAGGTTTATATCTCCCATTGACCTGTTTTTCTAAATTCAATATTTTTCATGTAACTTCACTAGGTAATCTATAGAAGATCTTAGTTTTAGCCCGTTTTGGTCTAAAATTTTTTGCAAAATTGAAGACAATCCATCCGCTAATCGTAACCCTTCCGGTACCTCCCATATAAATCATCGATTTAACTAATACGCTCTTAGGCCCATATTTTGTATAGATTTGCACCAAATTTAGATAAATCTGGTACACATTAAAGATACACATTGTTATGTTAACGCTGTACTATGGGCACATCACATGAAAATTGACCAATTCTGCGAAATTTACTTTGACCACTGCAAACCCTAATGCGAACACTGCAGTAACTTACATTTTTGTATATAGCAGTAGATTGAAACGTTTGGTAAAACGTGAAAAAATCGACAGAATATTCCTGACGTTTTTGCTACATTCCTTACAACATTTCCGCATGTATGTCCTACACCTTGAAGGTGTAAGCTAGACCGTCCACCTGATCGCTTCTTGCTATCTAACCTTGTCCCCTTTCTAGTACACACTTAAGGTCAAAATATGTATTTTTTTAAAGACTCGTAGGCACAAAATTATTTAAATTACTAGAAAAAACAAATACTAATTTCTCTTGTTATAATATTGGAAATAAAATAAATAGTAAAGCAAAAACAAAAAAATTAAAACTAAATTCAGTATTTTTTTTAAAACGTAAGAAATTAATCAAAAAATATTGGACAAAATAATAAGTATATTCAGTTAAAATAAGCAAAAAGTTAAAAAATTCAAGTTTTTTCTGCTAAATTGGCTGAGTTTCGTTAAAAGTCGGTATATCCACCTTTATTTTCAATTATTTGGTTGACTCTTGTTGGCTTCCTGCAGTTTTCTACTGGTATTTCATACCAAATTTTTTTTAACAAAATTCCATAACTGATCCTTATTTTTAAGAATCTCCTTTCCAGTTCTTGGTTTCAACTCTCCCCAAAGATTTTCGATTCGATTTAAGTCCGAAGATTGACTTGGTCAGTCAAGAAGGACAACATTATGTTGGAATCAATCCTTTACTAACTTAGAAGTATGCTTCGGATCAATATCCCGCTGGAATGTTCATCTAAGAGGCATACTTTCCACAGCATAGTTCAACATCGTATTTTCCAGGATATCTTTGTAGTGGAATCTGGTCATAGTGTCGGTAATTCGGTGCATCGGACCGAGACCATACCACGAGAAACAACCCCAGACCATAATATTGCCGCCCCGTACTTGACCGTCTTCTTTGCAAAGCGAACATGGAATTCCTTGCCGTTAGAGCGTCGAACATTCCGAGCACATTCGTTTCCAAATACATTAATTTTTGTTTCATCGCCTTACAAAATGTTTCGCTATTTTTCTCACCATCTCTTCCGGACCAATTGGAATGACTTCTTGCATACGCCAATCTAGTCTTTAAATTTTTTTGTCTAATCAAACAGACTCTTCTGGATATTCGTCCTGGTAAATGTGCTTCTTGTAGTCTACGACGAACCGCTCGTGATGAAATTACATTTCCAATTTCTGCTGAAATCGCTCTTGAAGACACAAACGGGTCCTTCTTCGCAGGTGTTACAATACGGATATCTGTTGTTTTTGAAGGGTTTTTGGGTCTTCCGCAAGTTTTGACGGGCTTTTTAGGCTTTAAAGCACTTTGTGCAAAAAATAGCGACCGATTCAAAGTTTCTGCTATAGAACGAAGAATTTGGCCACTTTCTCTTAGTCTTGAAACATTTTTCTCTCCTCTAGAGAACAATGAATTTTTCGACCCATGGCTGATTTTTTACTATATATTTTGATACGAATGAAGATGAACAAAAGGGAAATAACTAGCCTTTCCAAAAAGACTATATATATTAAAGAATTGAGCAATATATTTATTATTTTGACCAAGTACTGAAATCACACCTGAACAAAACTAACTCACAATGAAAACAACGGGGAAGCCCGAGTTTTATTTTTACTTTTAAAGGCATTACCATATTAAAGTTATTTAAATTTAAAATTTAAAAAAGAATTGCCATGTGTACTTTCCGTTAAAGTAACTAAAACTAAACATAAAGGAATGAGATTTTGTGTACTTTTCAGGAGAACAAAACAACTGTGCAAAACACGAGTGCAAATTCGTTGAAATGCAAATGCTGATTCGAGCCATTCCGCTTTCCTTAGCGTTTTGACACAATGCCACAAGAAGCGCCTTATAGAGTAGAACTGGAAACTAACGAATATGAAAAATGGAATTTTTCACATTCGTTAGTTGCAGATGATGTTGACGATATGTGTACATATGTATTTTCTAATATGCTCAGTCTTATTGAAATGATTCAACGATCACCGGCAATCGGCAATGTAAAACGTTAGCAATCGTCTTAGTACCGAACTTAATAGCTTATGCATCACCGTTTTATCACGAGAACGCAAAAATGCCTGCATCAGTCATATAAATCGCTTCCAGAAATATGAATTTAAAAAGTAGAAATTCAAAATATTTTCGTTTTTCTTAATTTACCTTTTAAGTCGAATCTTATTTTTGTTGTCACAATTCCAAGGGATTTTTAAAGTAATTAACTTAACACATGCGCATGCGTTTTGTGTTTTGCATTCACAAAATTAGCATTTAATAAAACTTGTCAAAAATCAGTAATTAATGCTCATTTGCAACAACTTTCCATAGAAGTTTTTGACCTAATAGTCTTGAATTTAAATACATCGTTCGAAATATTTTTGTTGATTTGTTGCTAACGATGATCGAATAGACGATAACAGAGTTCTATTTCTTTAGTAATTTCAAAAAAACACAAATTACTATTAAGAAAAAATGTAAAATATATGAAATTCAGGAGTCTGTTTACTTAAAACAAAAAAAAAAAATTTGGACAAAACCAAAAAAACAAAAATATGTAAATAGTTACCATCCAAATTCGGGAAGATGTAGTTTACAAATCACCATTAAACGAGACAAGTTTCATTTTTGGATGGCGACTGCAAATAGAAAATTACTATAAGAACTGTTTGATGCTTTGCTTAGGAGGATTAGGTTGATATCAAAGGTAATGAGAAGCAGACTTTTTTCCCAATGAAATGATTTCTATTTATATTCGGTACATCATTTAATTGAATTAATGATGGCCAAGATGATATATTGGACTTATGTTCAGCAAAAGAGTTTCTAAAGGATTTATTGACATTGAATCTTCGAATTCGCGACATATTTTTTAAATCCACATCATTATTTTCTTCGGTGTTTTTATGATAAAATTTATTTAAGATGAGCGGCTTCTCAGGCCATTGTATGCGATCCTAGTGTTGGAGCTGCCAACGACCTCTATGCTGGTGAGTTGAGTTTCAGTAACAGAAGTTATCTACCGGGCTAAGACGCATCGGAGTTAGCAGACCATTTAGGTTTCTCAACTAGTCACCTTCTTACTTTAACTACCATCAAACGGATGTCTGATGGCATTACCAGGGAATACTTGCCCGAAAGTCGGTAGTCGTGAGCTGCTTGCGAAATTCTGCATGAGGATCTGGTTACACCCAGGTGAATAACAATCGGGCAGCCCAAATTAGAAATTTCTCCATCAAGCATCGAGAAGGAAGCAACGAAAATGGGTCTGGTGGTAAACGAGGACAAAACAAAGTTATTGGTTTCAACGATCAATGAGTGTACTCATTCGGGACGCTGTGTGAACGTTGACAATTATAATTTTGAGGTGGTGAAAGCTTTCATCTACCTCGGTTTCGCTGTAAACAAAACGAATGATGTCAGCATGAAGATAAAGAGCAGAGTATTGCTTACTAACACTACACCTGTAGATGTTACTATGGGCTAAGCAAGCGGTTCGATGATAAAGCCCTCTCTTGACATTAAAAAAAATTCCGACTGTACCACCAGACATTGGTTTTACCTATCTTGTTATATGGCCCTGAATCTTGGGTTATGTCACAAGCGGATGAATCAGTACTGGCAGTTGTTGAGAGGAAAATACTCGGGAAAATATAAGGACCCATCATCGTCATCATCGAAGCGTTTGGAATTATTTTCAACGGGCGGCGTACAATAGATAAAATATTTATGTCTATTCCAGTCGCCATCTAAGAAGAAGAAGATGTGTTAATGTATCACTAATATCCGGTTGAATGCTTAACTGGAATCGATTTGGTCTTTTAAATATAAGCAGTCCATTGGCTTTGAGGATTTAATATCACTATATTTAAAATCGCCGATATATTTTTTTTTCGGTATATAGCTGATAGTCGCATGAACGATCAGTTATATACCGACAGCGACGTGGTCAAACGCATTAATATACAGCATTTGCGTTAGCTGGGTCATGTTGCGCGGATGGACCCAAATGCTCCGGCACGGAAAGTTTTCGGCAACAAACTCGATGGAGGAGGAGCGCAGAAGATCGAAGCGTTTGGAATTATTTTCTACGGGCGACGTGCAATAGATAAGGTATGTCTATTCCAGTCGCCACCTAAGAAGAAGAAGACATGTTCACCATGAATCACCAATATCTGGCTGAATGTTTATCTGGAATCCATTTTGTCTTTTAAATATAAGTAGTCCATTGGCTTTGAAGATTTAATATCACTATATTCCAAATCGCCGATTTATTTTTTATGCAGGTGAACCAATGGCGAAATATAGAACGATTCTACTTTACTCCTGGTAAATTTACAAAAACTACGCTGATCTAAATGTACTCTCAATTTACATATATCTTCTTCTTTTTCTCCGCAACAAATCTCAAATATGAAAAATGCATCGCTGAATAATGGAAAAATATTGTTAATTAATCCATTTCCTATGGACACATTTCCACTGGTGTAAAGGTAATTATTTGATTGGCATGCGGTAGAAATACATTTTTGTATTTATTTGTTTTTCGTCTTCCTCATCACACCCCGACAAATCCAGCAAAGCGCTTTTACAGTCTATGGGAATATGTTTTTCCTAATTATATTTAGCGTTAATTACAAATTAATGATGCATTACTAGAGTGTCTTCCCTCTTGCATTATCCTGTTGACCCTAAGCTGGAAACTGAAATTTGTATCTTATGACGCATATCCTGAAAACAAGAAAAACTAGGAGAAGAATGAAGACAGCACCAACAAAGTTTACGTTTTTCTTATTTTGCTGCTGGCTCTGGCTTTCATTTATCTTGGCACACACAAATTTTCCATGTTTCCGTATCATTAACGTTACCAGCGATGGCAAAAGATCTCTCCGTCCGTCTGAACTAAAACAGGAAAAAAGAGAGAAAAACAATAACGCCAACAATTTCACTAACAACAATGAAAACAAATTCAAAAATATTTAGCAATTCATTTTTTTTTCCTTTCGTGTGCATTATAAGGATTGTGGAAAGCTGTCAGCAAATTTCATTATGTACTTTAGCAAAAGCTTACCAAAAACACACACACCCTTAGGGTATGCACTTGTGTGTGACTGTATGAGATTGTTTTGCGTGTGTATGTGTGTGGTGTTTAAAATCCAACCAATGAAATGAGGTTGAAAACTCAAACAGATGAACATTTCGGCACTCTGACAGTGTACAGTGGAAGAGCAGGAGAAATTTTGTGAAATGCAATAATTTAAGAAAAAAATCGATATTAATTCTCTTGAATCAAGTAAAGATCAAGTGTAGGAAAGAAGTTTATCGAGGAAAAGAATAAATATGTATTTCCATGCACTCAACATTCTGAAAAGAAACTTGGTTTTGATCAATTATATTATAATTTGTTGTGACTTACACGGAGACTTGTATGGATTGAATCCATAAACGCTGTTATCCCTTTACAAAATATTTTGGGGACATTTGAGAGACAAATGTGAATACTTAGTTTTGCTTTTTAAGTATTACACAAAGTCAACTTTTTTGTTTAAATATCGAAATTCGTGATATCAGGTATAATTTCAGGTGCAAGGTGGCACGCGAATGGCGCTATGGTATAACAGTAACTGTCAATGGGAACCGCTAATTAAAGATGTTGAACGAGTTATTTTACCCAAAACTGCGCCACATTTGGTTCCAGTAAAATAGTGCAACTACACGCATAGCCAGACCGGCTATGGCGGAGTTCCAACGAAAATTCGCAAAACAAATTAGTATCCAGAAACTACGCTTTCCACTGGCCCCCAACGTCAACTTACCTGAATGCACCAGACTTTTTCTTATGGGATTATGTCAAGCAAACCAGGGAATTTGACTGAATTGAAGCAGTCCATTAAAATAATAATTGAAATAATTGAGGCAATCCCGCAATGAATAATTTTCTAATCAGTCGTTGCATATGCGTGAATCAGCATGGTGGTTATTTACAACAAGAATTGTCTTAGTTTTACGTGGGTCTCGCTTTGAAAGCCTTATTCACGGTGCGCCATCACAAATGGTGGGACTGTTTTTGTTCGTATTTGCGGCAGCCAACGCCCCTTTGGGGAACTCAGACTAATCCCGGAAGGATTAGACGAAGCACCTTTGAAATAAGAAGCATATCCCCTTGACAAATTTTCTCATGGCTTGCTTCCTCACTCAGCCAAAGTACCTTTGAAGCCACTGGTATGAAGTGAACTTCCTCCCGGTCAGGAGTGAGGCCTACCTAGACACCTCAACCTAATCGACGAAGAACAGTGTTTTCCAAGTTTTCCCGCATTACCTTCAGGAGAATCTGAAGTAACGCAAGATCACTGAAAACACGTGTTCTGGCAACCACAGCCAGCACTATGCTCCCACAAGCGGTCCAACACCACAATCAGGCAGTAACAAATAGTTCTTGGGGGTCCCTGATCTTCAGTGGTACCAGAAAATTAAACCCTCTGGTAAGAATTTTGCAGACAAAAACTGCTCCAGTTTCGCTACATCATACCTCGCGTGGAACTGGTCATCCATCGTATACGTGGAGGTCATTTACAGTCTATCATTTTCAAAACCAGCCGGTCTGGCAAGGTTGTCAGCTGTTAAATGCCTGTCATCTGAAGTGCTATTTATTTACTGAAATGTTTGCCATTTTCAAATATGGATCGTTTAACAACCGAAGAATGTGTAAAAATGGTTAAAACTTACTACAAAAGTGGTGATTCGAACGTGGACGCTTTTCACACATTACGGGGTGATTATGGCCCCTTCTGTGCAAGAAATTGGCAAGATTATAAAGAAATTTGAAGAGACTGGAATCGTTACATGTGTGGTCAAGGCTATACATCATCGCAAAGTACGGACTGCCGAAAATATCATTTCGGTTATTGAAAGTGTGGCGGATAGTCTGAATATCGAATCAAAGCACTATGGCTATGTGGTAACCGACTTTTTTGACCTGCAATTGAAGATTACGATCTGGACGACATGTGGTTTTAACAAGACGGTGCCACAAGTCACAGAACATGACCGATTTTGAATTTATTGCTTGAGAAGTTTCCAGAAAGCGTTATTTTACGTTTTGGCGACGTCAATTGGCCACCAAAATCATGCAATGTGGTGCCGTTTGTCTTTTTGTTTGTAGGGCTACGTCAAAGAGCGAGTTTACGCGGATAATTCCCAAATGTTGGAGCATTTGAAGACCAACATATGTCAAGTTATCGCCAAGATTCCGTCAAAATGTGTGAAAAAGTGGTCAAGAACTTCCTTGAAAGGATACACTGCTGCAAGCAATTCAGAAGTGATTATTTAAATGACATTGTATTTCATACACAGTGGATAACCCGGTACATTAAATAAAAAAAAAGTTATTTGTATTTCTTATTGTAGAGCAATTGGTGTTCTACTCTGTATATCTCACGGAGAAAGGCCATTTTTCAATGATTCCGATTATTTCCCAAAACTCCGCCTTATTTTTCGTCTACTATGTGACCTGGCTGGCATCACAGCTCGTTTGTCTCATAACAGGAAGATTATTTAAATTGTTATATATCGTGATTTTTTCTGCAACCGTTTGGCTGGAATGATGGTACCCATTTCGCCTCAATTTTAGACCTAAGCTACATTAATTATTATGGTTTCCTTTTACTTATTACTTAAACTTATTACTTTGTACTATCATGGATGTTACTTTAATTGTTTTTCCATTTTCGTACTATCGCCTATTTGAGTCTCTAAACCATGAAATGCCGGAAAATCCCATTTGAAATGGGGTATGCATCCTGATAGCAGTTCGTTTGCCTTGATTAAATTTTCAACCGCATTATAAAGATGTCTCCTGGCCCTCAGCCGATTGTATTTTAAAGTACAGGACGCATTTTAAGGTCAATATGTGTACATTATCAGCGTATCACCAATGTTTTAGATAGCTCAGTTGGCATGCTTCTATTCTTAGAGGAGATGGGCGCTCTATCGCCAGCTTTATCTTTTGGTATAACTTTTGGGCTTTGATTCTACACCAGTACATTTGTTTTCCCTTTAACTCAACTTACAGCTTCCTTCAACAGATCTGTTTTTATTAGATCTTTTATGTAAAGAATAGGGCCGTTCCAGCTGCAGATCCTTAAAACATAATCCTTATCACTTTTATGGGGTGATCCAGGTTGTGGCGGTTTCTCGTCTTCTGTGATTTTGTAATATCTGTTCTTAAAATGCTTGATTTATCTTCACCCTGCCATAAAAAGCTGATCGAGAATATTGCACTACTTAAGTTACCAAACGGGGAACCTTCCAGCTTAAGTACGGCCAGTAGAGGTTCGATGGCATTACAAGGGTACATTTCACCATAGGTCTGAAAACGTTTTCTACTTGGGAAATTCTGCAGAGTGCCACTTTCTAGTTATTGTAAAGTAAAAAGTGGTTAGAGAGCCTAAATCATCTCATCGAAAAACTTACCTTTGGCAAAATTGAACTTTTTCTTGACATTTTCGTCATAATTTTTTACTTTATTAGTTTTTACAAACATGGCAAGGAGGCAGTTGATAGATGAAGGACGGAACAATTACTTCTTCAATATCTTCTTCAATTACATCCCTTCTTTGTAATAGCACCGCCCAATTGTGGGCATGACTACCGAAAAATAATGAACGATATGCATTTCACTGCCAGAAATTGCTTAGTAGTTATATTATGTGTGAAAATATGACTTTTACGCTGCACAATCAGATCTGACATCTGAATTCGAATCTCATTTACCAATCTGCGAATCGTGGTGAACGGCTTTTAAGCTTTAGCGTGATCAAACACTTGGCGCTTGTGCAACTTAGTGGCTGTCCAATTGTTTCTTTTTGAAAACGCACTTCGTTTTAGTGTCAGAATTTCTCTTATGGGCAGTGTTTAAAGATACTCTGCAATTATATTTGTTTAGCACGTATTCGAATGTGATAAACTTAAGATTTGATATAAAATAGACCGATGCTTCCATAATATCAGGTGCATATATACGCCACTATAGCTCGTATACCACAGTGCAATGTGGTTTTTCGAAAGGGATTTTCTTGTAGGCACTAAAAGACACAAAGTTTTAGGGGCTTTCCTTGCAAGCGCCAACAACAAATAAAAATACGTATACGTATGTTTTATATTTATAAAACAAAAAACCCAGAAACAATAACCAAACAAATGCAATTTGCAGCAAAATGTTGCTTCGTTTTATTCCACTTTCATAACACAAAACAAAGTATAATAAAATTGTTGATTTCCAGAGAACGAGAACGACTGAAAAAAGTGTTTGCTAAACTTTTAGGCAAAGCTTAATTCATAGCAACAATGGTACATTTAGCATACCAAATTCAACAGAACGGCAACGAGCCACAGGAAGAACAAAAGTACGAAGTTGCAGCAACAGCAAAAAAAAAACAACAACAACAAAAAATAGAATGCACACGTAAAGTGTTGCGGTAAGTGCACTACCAGCAGCAATGGCAATATCAACAACAATTGCAGGTGTTGGCTTGTTACGGCTACAACAGCCCCCGAGATAAGTCCAGGAGCTGACTCTAACCACACTGAAGCATTTGCTAAGATACGAGTATTGCACCAAATTTTGCCAAAATTTCCTTTTTTTTTTTTTTTTTTTTTTTTTTGGTGTACTAATGCAACGTTCTTAAAAGTTGCGGTTTGTTCTGCAATGTCTGTGATACTGCGAACGATTGTACGCTCTTGTACGAGGAAAAGGATATCGCCATAATATTCGATTGCAATTGCATATGCCCTTGCTTTGACTGTGCAATTGTGTCCGGGACATGACTGTTAGCCGTTTTGAATGGCAATGCAGCAAAACAGGTAAACGAGGCACGGAAAACTTTTTTCCTCTACAAAAGTTGCATATGGCTATGTTGCATTGAGAAGCACATGGCAAAAGTGATTCCTTTCTGGGTGATAGAATAAGATATGAATAGAAATGTATTGGAAAACATTCCATATCGATAGGCAAAAGGTTTTCTACGTTTTCGGTTAGAAAAGAAATGTTTTTCATACTTAACAGAACAGTTTCACGAAAGCAGCAAAGTCGTGAAGTGTGATGATTTGAGTTGTGATGATTTTTAGGACAAGAGAAGAGAATTTTTTACATTATTTGACCTTTATCACGCAGTGATCAAATAAGAAATTTTTTCAGGTAATACCTATTCTAAAGGTATGAAAATTTTCCTTTTAGAAATCCCGTTATTCTCGAAATTTAACAAAAGACGCAAAATGAAAACTTTCAAACTGCAAATGTGAAATTTTCCTTAGAAAATTAGTGTAATTTACTGACGGTAGGAGGCGCTTATGTGCACAAAATTGCTAAATGCAAATGAAGTAACATTTCAACGCATAAAAATTTAATGGCGATGCATACAGTTGATAGGATTGCTTAAAGCAATATTCTATCCTATGTATCATATCCTTTGTGAATCAGAAACCTACTTAACATTCATATTAACTGTCTTTCTGTTACTTCAATTTTACTAATTAATTAGACAATTTATTTTTAGTTGTTTCTAAATAAAAAGAACAATATAAATCCGGAGATAGGAAACGAGTCAATTAGAGAATTTATTTTTGGTTATTTCTTTTAACGAATTAAAAAGAAAAACACAAAACCGAACTTGGTAAACGAGCCTTGGCACATCCATGGTTCATACTTGAAAATTGGCAAGTTAACTCTTCGGTTATACCACTATTTAGCTATTTCAGTTTCTAGGGCTGCTTATTTAAATCCCATAAATAACTAGTTTTGTAATACGCTATGATATATATCTTTCTCCCTCAATGTACTTTTCTCAACAAGCTGATTTACTACGAATTTTAAAGTATTTTTTGTATGATAGCAATACATCTTTACTATTATTCCAATATGAATTCGTCACTTTCCATCACTCAAAACTACATACCCCTTTCATACCATAGGTGTTCTTTCGCAGCTCGAGCCGGGGTGATTGTAATAGAATTTGTTGATCTCTCCGGCTCATATACTCCCACTTTTAAGGATATTTGACTGTGGAGGAACTAAAAAATTAATGGTTTTCAACGCATTATGCTTGAGGCCGTTTCCACGCGCTCATACAAACTAAGCCATTTTGCGGTGCCGGTACCACATAACAAACGGAAGTTCGCTATGAACGTCTGGTCATAAGGCTCTAGGTCGAGTCTTGTGTTTAAAGCTGTCGGTGTTTTGTGGGTAAAATATAAATTTAATCCGCGCCAGTTGTTTGTAAAGTTTTATGTTGCCTATTTCTTTTTTTTCGCTTTTCCTTCTACTGCAGTCGTTGTTCTGCCATAACGATAATGTCTGCTTGTTTACGGCCCACAAACGATTAGGCAAAGGGGAGAGACGAGGAAAAATGTGCAGCTTTAGGTAAACATAACAACATGCAACACCAATGCCAGCAACAACTCGGAAAAACAAACAAACAACAACACTAACCAAACGACTGATCAGAACGACCAGTAAACAAACAGTTGCAGGTGTAAACACCTCTGTAGCAAATGGACGCATGGACGGACCCGCAGACACCCAACTCCTTTTTAGGTTAGAGAGTGTAAATAATATGAAATTAAATAAAATAAATACGAATACATCTAATATTGACAAAGGAGCTCTTTGTTAGCCAACACCATAACGATGTATACACTAATAATGGCAAAGAGCCATCATATCATCACTGTTAATGTTTGAAAATTTTGTTAATTACAAAAAACTTAAAGCGTTCAATCAATGGTTGCTCTTAAAGGGAAGGTTTATATTTAATTTGTATCAAAGGTTGGTGACCTGAATGATGCCTGCTAATGAGCTTTCTATAGGTAGATAAACTTTACTTAATCGTTTCAAAATTTTAGCATTTATTTAGAATTAGTAACGTAGCGAACATCATCAAAATATATAGTTTGATCATAACTAGTGCCGATTATGAGTAGATTTCGGATATATATTCAACATTATATTACAAAAGAATTACGCTACAAAACCATTACAAGACAAATCGTATAGAAGTAATGCCCTTAATTCTTGTATATTTGATGTAAATATAAAGTTTGCATAGTAGCAAATATAGAAAAAAAATTGATTTGATAGAGCCCTGCTTATAACGCACAATTTTCCTGTCTCTATAATTTGCCTTACATTTTTCATAAGAACTTCAGCAATAACACTAGCCAACAAGGTTTTGGACTGGAGCAACCAAATATCTTTTCTAGATTGATTTGGTGGGCTGAATTCGAATCTGTAGCTGGTCTTTCTCTATCACGTCAGGTTTTCCAAATACAAAAAAAAAATATTTTTGTTCGTTTTTTACATAAAAGGTCATTCGTCTATTTAAAAATTAATGAATTTTCAAAAGTGAAATGTATTAGAGTCCAACAGTAGTCTCCCAGTATGCCTTTGTCCCAAAATCCTTGATAATTTCTTTCAATTCATTAAATTTTGGTGAGCACTCTCTCCTTGTTCGCACCTAGGTTTTGTGGAAAAAAATCTAAATGCGAATGAAGAAAATGCATTTTGAGTGACATTCGTGCGCCTAATTCGTGATAATTTTTCAATAATTCAGCAACAATTTGTCGGTAGTTTTCACTCTTATTGTTTCCAAAAAAAAAAACTGTTCACGATGTGTTTGAAAGATTCCAGGCTGCATATTCTTTCTCCAATAAACATTGTGAAAAATTTTCATCATTCAATAACTTTCTGATTTAAAAGCCAACAAATAAGCCTTCTTTGATTTTACCATAAGAAATTTTAGGAAAAACCGCTAACAAATATTTAAATGATTCTGATATTGCATATCCTTTTCTTCCAACCAAATATTCACCACACACAAAGCTTTAAAAATAGCTTGAATCAGTAACACACGATCTCCCTGGCATGCTTAAGCACTTCTATTAAGAAGATTTAGAATGAATGTGGGCTTCTGTCGAATTAATAGTTATGAAATTGTAGTGTCAGTATTGACTGTTTTACAGTATTGACAGCATGCGATAAAAAATGAACAAAACGTGATAACCCATAACCACGTTGGCTAATTCAGCGCACCCAGATTAGTTAAAAATAAACATTCGTTTCTGCAGTCAATCTTTTTTCCAAATTTCTAGAGCAGTGATATATAATTACCGCCCAAAGAATATTAGATATTTGTACAGGGATTCGAAACCGTGATCATAGGCACGATTGTCATGTGTACTAACCATCGTATCATGGCAAGATACTATTTGTAAGAAATATTCTCTCCATATTTGTAACAAATACTACGTATCCGTGACTAGATTTCCACCACTGTCCTCACATTGTTCTCTTTGCCATAACAACTCTTTATTGAATTTTCTTATAGCACAAGTTTTAAGTGTTTTCAAATACGTCGTTGCCATATAATGTTCGATTTATTGCTCCTGTGTGTCAGGAATGTCGAGATTAGTAGTAATTAAGAGAGTATTTTTTTTTTGATAGGTTGTGAAAATCTCGGGACACGTAGCTCTGTGATGTCCAGCTTTTTCGTGTTTGATTTCCCACTTTTTTCGCTCTGTTCTGTGATAATCAAACTCTCTGGTCAAGTGATAATCAAACTTCCTTAGGGGTGTGTTTGTATCACACTCTTGTTCTTCCGGCTGCCATATTCTTTCCACATTGAAACAATTCCCGCTTAATCCTTTATCAAATGTGGTGCTATGCAGACTAAATAGGCTAAGCTATCTTCGCTTTCCATTTTTGTATTGAAATGTCCACGAACAATTTCAATATCATAGCCAGGGCAGCGTTCGTATATCCTTTCTAAACACTCATAAAATATGTTTTCAGTCTTATCGCCTTTGCCTTTCGTTGGATCGCTTACAGAGTTAAGGTTAAAGTTCTAAACCAGGTAAGCAAGGTTTTCTTGCCAACTAAAAATCAACATCTAAATTTATGTCAAAAATATTTATTTAAAAATGTTATTACGATAACGGAAAATTGGCAATTTTTTCAAATTCTTCGAGCGTAGCGCTTTTGGTACTGGCAAATATAATATAAAATGCAAATATTGTTGACCGGACAAAAAATTATAGCAATGTTACAGGCATTGTCCTAAAACCCATTTTAACCACATTAGTTCAATAAATCGTACGCAAAGAGCCAACGTAAATTAAAACCAATGGTCTCGAACACAGGATAAAAAGACGAACTTCAGGTATTTTTATGCTACTAAAAATTGTGTGATAAATAAAATTTACACGTAGAAGTCGTTTCAAGATATTAGCTTCAAGATATACCGCATAATTTACATTATCATGGTTGACAACTTTTGTTTTATGAAGGAATTTTCAAATGACTAATTATGAAGCAAAGTACTGCAGTATTTCCGGGCGCTAAAAAATTTTCTGCCACATAGAATAATTGGGATTATCTGTCGTATTTGACGCAAAGTTTATCAAAGTCGTATTTTAATGTTTATTCAATATAAAAAACAATTAACAATTTGATGTTGAAATATTTAAAGCACCAACATTTTACAAGCATTAAGCTGTAGCCTTTTTCGTAATCGATTACTAACATTATTATGCAGTCCGGCAATGTCAAAGTTCACAACAACCCATTATTGCTCTATTTAATACTCAACCAAACTAAAAGTAGCAAATTGCCAATTAACGACTACTGGTCCGCATCCCCGTCACGCACAGATCTCTAGAAACCGTAGACACCCACTCACAGCTCATGAATCCAGTGACATTTCTAGTTTCTAGGGAAAATACCGAAAATAATTTCAATATTTATAAAATATTGGCATTTGCTTTTAACCCAAAACCATGGCAACCTGCTCTGACACATATTTGTTCAATCGTCCACCCAAAACCAGGCATAGATGACTGTAAATCGAACTCAGAGTAGACGACGAGCAGGAGGCAATGAAAATCGGCAGCTTTGGTGAGTGACAGAGGGGTGGGGTGTTCTCCCAAAATTGATACACGTTATTTCGTGATTTGTAGTTATGACAATATTGTAATTAATAATAAATAAAATTGAATCATATTGGTTGAAAATTACACCTTTACATATAAGTGTACACACACACACACATACACCAATCTGCACATTTGGGTGCTTCGGATATAATAATAAACTAATGATATACTCATATTGTTGTATTATTTATGCCCTAATAGTCAGATTTGTATCCTGATTTACCGATAAATTATTGACATATAAATTGATGATCAGATGCAATAACGGAGGTGATTATTGTTGTAATATCATAAGAGATGTTTCGAAATAGGCAATAAAATGCGAATGAATTTACTAAGAAATCGACGGAGGAAAATGGTAATTATGATGTCAAAA
>JAHXMU010000742.1:441173-517000 GCA_019455685.1 Philornis downsi
ATATATAGCAGTAAAATGTCAATTAATTAATTGCGGTTATTTACATTAGTCTCGCCGTAAGGCCTTGCTCATGGTGTGCCATCACACATGGGACTATTTTCTCCTTTTCTTTTCTTTTACATATTTCTCAACTCAACTCAAACTAATCCCGAAAGGATTAGTCGAAGTACCAGAGATTGGAAGTACGTCCCTTGGAAAAGTTTCCTCAGGTCCCACTTCCTCACTCGGCCAAAGTACCTTTGTAGCCACTTGGTATGAAGTGAGCTACCTCCCGGGTAGGAATTGAGATATCTAGGAAAACCTCGGATAGAAATGAACAGTGTTTTCTAAGCTAATGCCTTCCTTTGCCAACGCTACATGAAGCAACGAAAAAACACTGAAAACACTTGTTCGGGCAACCACAGCCAGCACGATGCTCCCACTAGGGGTCCAACACCATTGACCAAGAAGGAACACTGTTCCTTGGGCCCCTGGTCACCCGTGCTACCAGAAGAGAAGAACCCTCTGGTCTGGGTTTCGCAGACAAGCTACTCCAGTTTATCATTCCTCGCATGGAACTGGCAATCCATACTCTACGGCATAGATTTTCAATGTCCGAGGAGAGAATATCAACACAGCAAAGCACACCATGCTCCAATCATTGTCCATTAACCAGATCTCTCTGGTTATACAACTATATTAACGGAAAAGATAAATCGTCTGATACCTCCCGATGGCTTCTCTATGTCCGCACCTGTTGCCAGGATGTGTCTTGTTTAACTACGACTCTCCCCTTTACTTGGTTTTCGAAAAACGAGTTCCAAGATCAGTTTGATGTCATATTATAGGTGAATCCCAAGATATAATCCACATGTTCCTAGGGCGTCTGGCACAAGGCCATACTACTTTGTTTTTGTACGCAAGCATCATACCCTTTGCCTGCTTAATTACAGGATCAGGTAGAGAGGCCTGCGTTTTAGGGGTAAGCGGTACAAAGCAACCTAGGAAACACCCACCTACCCACCAGTAAAATGACAGAATATATATTAAATTTTTGAAATCAATTTATGGCTTCATTTGAAACCGCCTGTTAATTATTAAATATTCTTTATTACATGCACAGCTCTTTGTACGCCACATTATAGTTTGCGTTTTTTCGACATGCCCAGAGTTTTCCTCTTCCCATAATTTTCCATTTTCCTGAATAGATTCGTAAAATAAGATCGTCATTTGCAAACTCATAACATTTGTTTAATAAAAACTGATTCTCGTACTTATTAAAAGTGTAATATTAAGGAATAAAACGGATAAAACGAAATAATTCAATGATTTTTCTATATTTCTTTAAAATTATATATTAATATATAATATACAGGGTGGGCCATATGAGTGTTGGCGATTTAATTCTTCAATTTCTCGGTAACGCGCGGCGCGGGGTGGCGGGGGGATATGTTGTTCACTGCGCCGCTTCCTGGAAATTTAGTCGCCATGGAGCCGTACACGGGAGTGTAGCGTACATTTTGTGTCCGAGCGTATTACGAAAACAATAAATCAGTGATTACTGTACGACGTTTGTATCGGCATGAACACGGTTTACACGATTTAAGTGAAGTTCCAAGCGCCAATGTGATACGAAAATGGATCAGAATGTTCGAAACAACCGGCTCAACAGTACCAATTACGGTTCGTGGTCGCCCAGTTTCTGTAAGATCAGCCGACATTGTGGAGCGTGTTCGTGTTTCAGTTCGGCGAAATCCGCAATAGTCAACACGTAAGAGAAGTCAGTCTTTGGATGTCAAAAGAACAACTTTACGACGAATTTTGAAACGTGATTTGCATTTGAAGGCTTATAAGATTCAGATAGTCCAAGAATTAAAACCCGATGATGCCAATAACCGATTTAACTTTGTCAATTTGATGCTAGAGCGGTTCAACAATTTCAACAACGTGATTTTTAGTGATGAGGCCAATTTTCACCTTAATGGCCATGTGAACAAGCAAAATTGTCGGTTCTGGTCCGAGACTAATCCCCCACGCTTGCATGAACGTCCACTTCACAGCCTTAAGCTTGTCGTGTGGGCTGGGATAACGTCAACCGGTATTATTGGACCATACTTTTTTGAGGACGAAAGAGGGCATGCGATGACGGTTAGAGCGAACAATTATTGCAACATGCTAGCAGACTTTTTGGTGCCAGCTTTGCAAGAACTTCAAGGCAATACCTCGAGGATGCGGTTTCAACAGGATGGGGCCACATGTCATACGGCTAGGGTATCCATAGAGCTGCTGAAAAATGTTTTTCCTGGAAAACTCATTTCGAAAAGGGGGGATATTGAATGGCCCCCACGTAGCCTCGATCTCTCTCCATGCGATTATTTTCTATGGGGCTACCTCAAATCGGTAGTCTACGAGAATAATCCGACCAATTTAGAGCAGTTGAAGAGGAACATTATTCAGGAAAGTAACAAAATACCGAGAACAACTTTTCAACGAGTTTTCCAAAATTTGCGACTTCGGTTCCAAGAGTGTCAAGCAGCCGAGGGAAGCCATTTGTACAACATTATTTTTAAGTCTTAAAAATTCCCATGCTTCTACTTTTTAAAAATACAAATATATTTTTTTTTATGTTTCGTAGTTTTTTTAATTGAATATTTAAACCGTCAACACCCTTATGGCCCACCCTATATTTTATATATATTCTTAACAAGCACAAAGCATTTACATATCCATCTGGAAATTTGTCATGTCCTAGTCAACTTACAACTTTTTATAGAATTTTTGGTGCCCAAAAGCTTGCACATCCGTCAGTATTCTGTCAGCCTTCCTCTTTTAGACGCACTGAATGAGATCCCAACGTCAGTTTAAGAAGCTTTTACTAGACTTATCCGTTAGTCGACTATTCGGAGTGATCGCAAGACACATCGAGATGACTACCGCGCAAAGAAAGTTTAATAGTTGTACAGGGATTTGAAACCGTGATTGTAGGCACGATAGTTCCTTATACTAACCATCGTATCATAGCAAGTCACTCCTTGTATAAAACATTTTCTCCATATTTGTAACAAACACTACGTAGCCGTGGTCAAATTTCCTTTACTGTCCTTACATTGTCCTTTTTGCCATAACTTCTCCTTATTGAATTTTCTTATAGCATAAGTTTTAACTGTTTTCAAATCCGCCGTTGCCCTATATTGTTCGATATTTTGCCCCTGTGTCAGGAATGTCGGGATTAGTAGTAATTGAATTGAGTTTTTTGGATAGGTTGTGGAAATCTCGGGGCTTGCATAACCGTCAGACCATTTCATTGTTTCGCCGTCTAATTGAAGAAATGTTCCTTTTTGTCATTCCATTACGAAGGGGTGAGAATTAAATATTGGGACTTGTAATTTTGAAAATATTTATTAGTAAATAAATATAAAGAATCACAATTAATTTCGGGATATGAAAATCTTCTTTAGAAGGAGTTATGCAAATAGAGTCCAACAATATAGCTTTATAAGGCAATAATATTAATCAGTTCTTTCAAATTCAGCGTTCTTCATAAACTTAATTGTTGTCTCAATTTTTTAACAGGCAATTGGCTTATTTTAAGAAAAAATCGATTTATTGAATACTTGTCTGCTCTGAATGTTTGTATTTTAAGTATTCTAGGCTTACTATCTTAATACCGATATTTGGCTTGTCCTAGTCAACTTAAAACTTTTTTATGAAATTTTTGGTGGCCAAAAGCTTCCTTATTCCTCAAGCCGACTAATTGAAGAAATGTTCCTTTTTGTCGTGTCATTACGAAGGAGTGAGAATTAAATACTGACACTTCTAATTTCTAACATACTTACAAAGTAAATAAGTGTAATGAACTACAATTGGCTTTGGGATTTTAAAAGTGTTTTTTGATTACACTAGATCACAAAAATTCTGGTCAAATTGACTATCATTTCTTATGCAAAATTCTCCGCTGAATTCGAGATATAGCCAAGTTTGTATTTTATGAGTTTTGGAAAAAAAGTGAGCTCACTAAAATGCAATTATCTTTGGGCACACTGAGCCGATTTAAAAAGTTATGTTCATGGAATTAAAGGTTATTGAATTCCTTCCAAAAGTGTGTGCAACACTATTCAAGTCAAGCTATAAACTAAAGAGGTATTTATTAAATTTTCAAAGATTTTGTATTATTTTTATCAAAATTTTGAAGATAATTGTAATGTAGTAAATACAGACTTGGCTATATCTCGATAACTAGTTTACTTTTTTAACTTCTGACTACATATTCGGATTCAACGGAAACTTTATCATGGGAAATGATAGCAAATGCCATAGGTTAGCAGTTTTTTTAGTTTTGGAATCTAATGTTACTGGTGTTGCTTTTAGTTTAAGAAATATCTCAAAAATACTTTTAAGACATTTTAAATACAATTGAATTTACGCTCAAAACATCTCCACATACACTGGTTCAATCGGTACAATTACTAATCAAATTCTTCGTTAGAACAAATCTTGTATTTAAAGTTGAGTTTTCAAATTCAACTGGGTTCGAATGCATTTTAAATAGAGTCAAACGTTATGGATTTGTTAGTCAATCATTAATATAAAATGTTTTTAAAATTGCGCCCTGATTACACTTAATTGTTATTTCAATTTGATAAGAGTTGATTGGCCTGTTTTAAGAAAAAATCAATTTTTTGAATACTTGTTTGTTCTGGGTATTTTGGTTTTGAGTATTCTAAGCTTACTATCTTAATACCGATAATTGTTTGCATATTGATACACTTTTATGTGGTGGCCCGATGACTGGCATTTTCAACAGGTAGGGTTTGTAGCAGCAACAAATGACTGAAATGGTTATTTGTCCAAGCCAGATTCCCTTATGAAATTCCGTTTTTTTTGTTGTGTCAGCAGTAAAAGCATTTAAATATAGCACTATTTTGCAACATGATTGTGTATTTCGTTTTTAAGTGACTATAACATTTTCCATCCATTTCCAACTTTATTTGAAATAACTTCCTGTCACTAAGCTTACGTCAACTGTCATTAAATTTAAAAATTACCCAACAACTTCTGTAGTCAGTCCTCGCTACAGATGTGCAAAATATCCTAGCCTAGAACGAAGCGCTAATAATTGGAACTTCATCAATGTCTTTGACGTGTCATCGCTTCATGATTAAGGTCCGCACCGTTAATGTTTCCCTATGAGAAATTATAATAAAAACAAATCCAAGAATGTCCTCTACCTGAAGTCACTTTTCGCAAAATGTAATTAATTTTAAAATTGAACAAAAATAACACTCACAGTCTCCCGCCAATAACTCCCTCTTTGCGTCCCATGTCTTACTCTGTGTCAACGTTTCCATTCCGCAACGTTTGTCGCTTTCAATATTCTGACGTCTCGTTCTATTTTTTTCGTCGTAGGCGACGGAATACGTAAAACGGTAAACACGCAAAATCATTAATATCGCGTTTAAAACTGAACACGTCAACGAAATTTCAAACTTTCATCATAAATCCAATCCCAACACATTACTGACAATCATCAACAGCACCAGCGGACGGAGGTACGAAGGCCAATAAGACACGGACGGACGTACTATCGCATTTATACAAATACAACATAACGTACAGAGCCAACACAGACTTCAACAAGTCACATAAAACATTGCGACATCGACTACAGGAGGTCGGTCGTTCGGTCTGTTGGACGCAGGGGATGTCAAGGAGGGGATTTCAGGGAAGCCGTAATGTAAAATGTAAAGGCTGTTTAAGTGATAAATGACTTTGTAAATATTCGCGGACAAATTGTTGTTATTCGATTATAGTCAAAACGAGAAATGAACGATAAATGGATGAAGAACTGAAGACCAAAATGGTGTACTGGGGGATATACGCCGATATTATGACATGCTACCCCAAAGGTATATCCTATCTAATAAGACAACGGTGGGCAAATACGTTCCTTGGGGCTCCCAAATTATTAATGTAGGACTAATAATATGTTTTTAACTTTTTGTTTTGAGAACCATTTGGACTTGCGAAACATTGTTGATTTTCGAAGCGGAAAATAAAGAAACACAGACAAAACGTTCAAATGTTTTAAGATTCCAATCACTCTGACAGTTTTAGCATATTAGGATCTTTCAATTTAATAAAATGACTTGATTAGCTACTCAAGATGTTTAAATATATTTTTAATCATTTGTTTTCAATATGGAATATTGAATATTTCAGGAAATTAAAAATTTGCTGCTTCAATGTATAAATGAAAATTATACTCGTATATGTGAAATTTTAGCCTAATTAAAGTTCTTAGTCAGATATATTGCATTTTCCGTGGTGTGATGTTGAGATGTAGACTTACATGAATCGGGTGGTTCGGAAAGTTCGTTCGGTTTTTAAAAGAAATTTATTTACAAATTTATATAAAGGGTGTCCCAACAAGAACGCAAGATTTACATTTTAAATAAAACACAGATATTTAAAAAAAAATCGTACAACTTTATTATATCGTAAAGTATACAGAATGAGGTTATGTATAGAACAACACATCGGGCAGATGGCCGCCGCGGCTTTGCTGGCACACACGCGATCTTTTCCAATGACCGTTTTGCATAAATGCAGCGGTATTTCATTAATGCAGCGTCCAATTTTCTCTTATAAGACTTGAGTCGTCGTCGGCTTATTCGCGTAAACCATCGACTTCAAAAAACCCTAAAGAAAAAAGTCTAATGGTGTTAAATCGCACGATATAGGCGGCCAATTCTGGTCTCCAAAACGCGAAATAGCACAACCGGAAAATGACTGACGCAGCAATTGAATTGTTTCTCTGGCTGTATGACATGTGGCGCCGACTTGTTGAAACCACATGCCCTTCACATTCATTTCTTCAATTCTAGGCATGAAAGAACTGGTTATCATTTCACGATACCGAACACCATTGAGTGTTTTTTTAAATCTTGCGTTCTTGTTGGGACACCACAAACAAGCAAACAATTATTTTCAAATCCACCTCAGTAAGAGCTTTTTAATTCCTCTGTCATAAGATTCGCTTAGTTTTTCTGAAAAAAAGCGTTCAATTCGATTTTTCAGTCGCTCGTCGTTAAGGAAATTCACATTCTTCAAGTGGTTGCTCAGACTACGAAATAGGTGATAGTCGGACAGGGCGAAGTCTGGAGAGTATGGTGGGCGAGGTGAAATTTCCCACCCAAGCTCTGATAGTTTCTGACGGGTCCGCAAGGCAGTGTGAGGTCTCGGTAAGAGAGTGAGGAACCCACACATCAAGGTTCCTCACAAATCCGAGCTCTTTTAGGACCCCGTAAACGGTGGAGACTGGCTAATATGTTTTTTTCGCTCATTTTTTCTACTTATTAAAACTTTCTTTTTTAAATGCTATAACCACTCACGACTAGAACGAAAACACAAGTAAACAATAGCAAACAGTTTAGAGAATGGTAGTAGGAAGTTATAGTAGTGTTTGAAGGAATTCTACGTTATGAGAAGTGGTGTATGATGAACTAACGAATTAACCGAACGACCTTTCCGAGCTGCCCAACATTTGACCAAATATGCTATAGAATTCGTTCTATATAAGAGTGACTAATAGGATGATACTCTTGTAAGGTTTTCTTGCTAAAGTTTTCCAATGTTGCAGTATGCTGATGATAATTTCCCACTTGGTTAGATGGGAGTTCACAAAAAAACAAGAAATCAATAGATATTTTTGTTTTTTAATCTCTCAGAGTATAAAAAGCGTTATCCTGTAACCCAATAGAAACCATTGGTTTCTACCAATTTTATATCATTTCTGAGAAAAAGCTAATTTTGTTTGTTTCGCTAATCAGAAATGTCTTAACGATAATCTATTTTAATGTTCCGAAATATAAACGTAGCATAAATTTCTATCGGATTGTAGCCATTACTATAAACATTCTCGGCAATACGAGATAGTATAATATTCGCACGGATTTACGCAAAAAAAAAAGACCTCAAGGACCTCGAATCGCAACAAAATCTACCCGTTTCTAAAGCGGATGATGACTGGTGCTGAAAAGTGGGTCACCTACGACAACATCAAATGAAACCGGTCGCGGTCGAATAGCGGTGAAACAGCGCTAACAGTGACCAAGCCAGGATTGTTCAGAAAATTGTTGCTGTGTGTTTGATGGAATTGGCAGGAAATTATCTATTGCAAAACTCTTCATTCGGACATTTACTGTCGATTATTGAAACGTCTGGAGAAGGCAGCCGCCCAGAAGCGGCCAGATTTGGCCATTACGAAAGGAATTATGTTCCATGAAATCAACACCAGGTTACACACATCGATAGTGACTCGCCAGAAGTTCTGGATATTTAAATGGGATGTTCTTATGGATCCACCTTATAGGTCAGATTTGGCATCCTATACCTGTATATGGTGAATGATTTTACTGGTAAAAAATTCGCCTAAAGGAAAGTTTGTAAAATATTAAGTATTGTAAAATAATTTTTATTTCTTTTATAGATGCATCATATTTTAGAGTTCCTTCCCTGAACTTTTTTTGGAATTGATGTATTTTTATTCTCATTGTCGTCAGAATATATTAGTGTAAACTTACCAAAAATCCCAAAAAAAGTGAGAATTTTGCAACTTCAACCGTGTTTTTATTTTCATTTCTGTTTTTCTTAATAGAGGCGCCAGATTTTGTAGTTCCTTCACTGAACATTTCATATCGTTTGATATGGAAGTTGCCTTTAATTTGGGTCCCTGCGTTATCATCTTAGTTTGCTAAGTTTTTAAAGATTTGAACAATAAATGTTTAATACGTTCTGAGATTTTGCGGAAAATTTGTTCGTTATAAGAAACTACAACACTTTGGGTTCAGAAATACATTAATTGAAATATATCTTTGATTATTCCAATATAGTTAAGCAGAAGTCACTTCGTTTAGTTATGAACATTTTTTTTTCTAATCGAAGTTTCGTAACGTGTTTTTCAAATCCGTCTTATGTAAACTATCAATCTCAAATACCAACTGATGGCATATTGGTATCAATGTTTGTTTGATTTTATTACAATATTGTATATCCACATTCCTTGTAATTTATTATTTATTTGCTCATCCAGAAACACCGATTGTAGCACTCACAGAATGTGTCAGTCAAACAAAAATCTACTGCAAAACTTATCACTATTTATAAAGCTAAAAAAATTATTTAAAGTGCTTTAAAATATGAATACCCAATCCACGCCAAAATCTTTCCTAACACTGTGAACAATCACATTGATTTGTCGATAGGAAGTAAAAATAGAATTTAGCATTAATTAAATCTATGAGAAATCTGTAGGTGACTTCAGATTTCTGGGGGAAGGGAGAGTTTTCCCCATTTGGAGGTCACAACTATAAATAAATTGTAAATATTTTACGAGAAAATCAATGATAACATTACAAAATATACATTCTGTTAACCTTTACCCTTCATCGCAACCTCACTCAGATGATGTTCCTGTCCAAAAGAAGAACTGGGATGGGGACTGATTTAATGGATACGTGTTTATACGAACATCTCACTGGTTGCTTGTCAATCTTTCAAAGGTAATGAATTGATTCGCTATGAGGCTCAATAAGTTATAACTAGGGCATTCAAATCGGAAACGAGAAGCAGAAAACCGGTTTTTCTGCCTGAAATATTAAACGTATTTTTTTTCAAAAACCACATGAATCTGGTATTTAAGTTGGTATGATTGAATGATGATATAATCATAGAATAATATAATATATTAATTTCAGACGTCTACAATTCAAAATACATGGTGGCACACCAATTGTGATACAATAAGAAATACAAAAAAAAAACTTTTTTAATCAATGATGAGATACATAGATTGATTGATATTTTTTTTATTGTACAGAAAATTCAATTGTACATGATTGACCGTAAATGACTTCCATGCTCATTCACTCATATGCAACACCTGATCAGAAAATTATTCATTGCAGAATCGCCCCAATTATTGTTTCAATGGACTGCTTCATTTCAGTCAAATTCCTTGGCTTCGTTTTGTATATCTCTTGCTTGTCATAACACCGCAAGAAATACTCTGGAACAGTCAGGTCAGATGATCTAGGGGGCCAGCTAAAAGTGGCATTTCTGGATATTAATTTGTTTAGGAATTTTCTTTAGAGCTCCGCCATAACTGGTCCGACTATGTGTGCAGTTGCCTCCATATTGCTAGGACCAACTGTTGTTGAAACGGATACAACGTCTTTAGCTCAGTTCTGGGTAAAACAATCTCCTTCAACATCTTTAAATTACGGTTATTGCATTTTGTTTTTGTAGCATGATTCGTGCGCCACCCCAAATATAACTACAGAGTTACAGATAGTCAGTAAAATGCAATCATAGCAGTAATGAGAGGAAACGACTTCAGTGCAATACAAAAAGCGGTGTAGTAGATTGTAGTCATTGTAAGTAACCGTATTTGGAACTTTACTTTTGTACAGATTTATCCATTTAGTGGTTTCAAAACCACCGATCTGGTAAGGCTGTCAGCTGTTAAATATCTGTCATTTGAAGTGTTATTTATTTAGTGAAAGGTTTGCCATTTACGAATATGGATCATTTAACAACAGAAGAACGCAAAAAAAAATAGTTAAAATTTACTGCAAAAGTGGTAATTCAAACGTGATGAGAATTTTCCAGAAAGTGTAGTATTACGTTTTGGCGACATCAATCGGCCACCAGGATCATGCATTAGACTTATTTTTTTTTTGGGACTGCGTCAAAGACCGTGCTAACGCGGACAATCCCCCAACGTACCGCTCGAAATGGCGAAAAAGTGTTCGAAAATTATTTCAAAAGGATCCACTGCTGCACTCAGTCAAGAGACGGTCATAACGGCAAGGTCTAAGCATTATAATGGAATAAAATTGTCATCGAAATCATAGCTTTGTGTGTGTTTTCTTTAGACTTATTTTTGAAACCGAAAAATGGAGAACTCTTTATAGTGTTAAATTATCGTGTTTAGTGTAATGTGAATGTAATTATTGCTCATCTGTTAACTGTTATAGATAACAACTCTCTTAGTTAAAATTCACCGAATATTAAAAAATATGTTAAAAACCCCTGATCTTGGGTTTGAATATTAGGATTGAAATTAATTACAGGTTATCTCTAAATATAACTGCTCTTCATTAAAGTTAGATAATCGGGGATCAAGTCAGAATTGTGTTGGTTAATAAATGTATATTAATAATAACGCATTTTCGCGACTTTTTATACATCACTTTATTTTTTTAAACAAATTTCCAAATTTAATATTTCCTGTTTCGTAGTTTGTTATGGTTGATGGCATAAAGTCTGCCCCTTTTCTGCGGATTTTTTTTACCCCCTGACAGTATGAATTCTGAAACAAGTTTTTAACTCAAGCCTCAGTTTCGTCGACTTTAATAGTTAGTTCCTAATGTTTGCCCTGTTGATTCTATGTTTTATTCAATAAAATTTCAAATTACCAAAAAATGCTCATAGGTGGTTTAATTATAATGACTTCATTGTGCCATTTTCTGTTGCTTATTCAGGGGTGTTGCCATTTATGATCTTCTTCTGGAAAGTTTTGCATCTGCGGCACTGCGTTACAAATTTAAAATTACTTTTTCCATTAGGGCGTGTCACTTAAATAATCCCATATTAACACCATAGAAAATATGATATTTCCAAGGTTTCTACTAGAAATTGAAATTAAATTACCTATAAATCTATAACAATATGCCCTTTTCTTGTCTTTTTAAACGATGACAGTACTGATTCTGGTGCCAGTTAAGGGAAACAGTCATAATTTCATAATTTTCATTTGAGTTGTTTGTCCTGTTCAATAGTAGTACATTTTTACCCATTTTATTCATCAAAAATTCAATTATCGGGAAATCGTTTTCATAGCTCTCCTGCGCCGTAAGAAGAGTGCGCTAATTTTTTTTTTTTTTTTTTTTGTGATTTCAGCTCTAGTGGTTCATTTTATGCTATGGCACCATTTTTCATCTATTTCTTTCCTTGTTTTACACTGTAAAATTGCTAATCAAACGATCGTTCCCAGTCCGCGTCTGTGCTGGTGAATGAATTTACAACCTCAATTTCATGATTTTTGAGCCAGCCTGTTATTCTCGACAATGTTTTTTTAAGAGAAATTTGTATTTTAATTTGTTGATTTCAGCTCCAACGATTTGTTCCAGTTGATGGTTCCCTGTTAATTGACCTACAAGTACGAATTTCACAAATTCCAATTTTGTCGTGTGCCTTAAGAGGAAGTAAGCTTTAATTTTGTAAAATTGACCACCACCATCCTCTTTCAATGGATTTTTTTCCCGTTTTACCTGCTTAAAAGATGAATTTCCGCGGGTCGGTATAGAGCGACTATATTATTTTTCCTCCCAATTCTACTTTTTATTTCCTAGAAATAATTTTCGTTTCATTTTATTTGGTTTGTTATCCGCTTTTTTTTCTGCAAAAGACGAACAAAAATGTCTTCTTATACTGTGCCTACTCTGAAAGGAAATGTAATTGTTCCAAAAGTGTATTTTGTGATGTTTGGTGTTTATTTTATCTATCACTTTGAATTTTCATAAAGCAGATATTAAAATTTTACAACTACCCAAAGGATTCTGCTGTTCATACTAACTCTTCTCATGTTGGAAAGTTCAAAAGGCATAACAAATTTTGCATTTGGCTGTGTAATAGACAACAAACTCTCTCAACGTTCTGCACTTGTATGCTTCTATGCTACAGTAGTTCTTTACACAGAATATATCATTCCGGTGTATTGATTAGCTATTCAATGGTATGCCAATTCTAAACTCGACGCAGTGTCTTTCCCATTTATCAGACATAAACAAAATCACCCGCTTTCATAAATATTTTCAAATATTTCTGCAGTGTTAGTTCACAAAGATATCATCTGAAATTTATACATATGAGTATATATTTCAGAAATATATGATACAAGTCCGATTTATTTTGGTTTCAATACTCTGGGATGTGGTTTTTCGTAGTTCCTTATATTATAAAAATCGTGTAGTATTCTGTCAAGATTGTTCAACAGAAAAAATCCCGATAAAATCAATTTAACCGAATTAAAATTCGATATTTTAAAAAAGTTATTTTTCGAAAAACCGGTTTGCTGGATATCTCAGGTAGATACGTGTATACCACCCTTTTCCATGCTTACACACACACACACTCCCAATCTTGATAATTTTAATTGACACTTTTACTGACATTCAATGCAATAACATATATTTTGTATTTATTTATGCCAGCTCATCTGTAAATGTACGTATGCAAATGTATTAGTATGGATGTTTATCCATATGCACTCGTACACAAATATACAAATATGTTTGTATGTCTGAGACGCTGTGAATATTTTTGAATGATGTAAATTGTATTATTGTTCGCTTTTTGTTGTTTTTATTTTTTAATTTATTTTTATATATTTAATTAAAGTGTGACATGTCGGTCGATGAACACACATTCTTACAAAAGCAAAAAGTTGAAACGTTAAACGTACATTTTGAGGCCAAAACCCACCATTTCATGAATTCATAGCTGTGCATCAACGTTTGTGTAGAGGGGGGGAACAGTAGGCGAACAATGCTCCCCCAGGCATGTGTATTACTAAGATATCCTTTGAATATATGGAGGCTAATGCTCTCAAATCCTGTACAATTTTGGCATCATAGAACACATTCAAATACAAATGAAATTCGCTGGACTGGACTGAATCCATAGTCATAACGTTGAATTAATATTGAATCTAATATTTCAAATATCTGTTGCCTTCATAATCGTAGCTGCAATCAATTTTTTTGGAACGCTTAAAAACCATATAGTTGAACTGGGGAATAATCAAAATTATTATACTTGGATTCTATAAATAACAAATCCAAAAATGAAAATAAAAATGATATAATAATACTACTTGATGGGGAAGCTATAAATCTTTTAAATTGATTCTGTATTAGTTAGATCTGTCTGTCTGTTCCGGTAATTCGATGAATCTTTAGTCATATATGAGTATGTTTGGAATATGTTATATCCTAATGTTGTGTTCCCGAGTCCGCACGGAGTTGGAGCGGTGATGTCACATGTAATTGATGGCGAAGGAAGACCAGTTATATTTGTATCAAGTACGCTTTCGGAAGCTGAAAAGAATTATTCCCAACTCCATAGACTCCTCTTTCTTCTCCCTTTCAACAATTACGTCCAGAAGAGTTCTAGGTTTGTAATTAAACAAAAGACTAGCAGGGGTTCATCATGATACTGCATTCTTTAAAAAAATTTGAAACATTCAGCAATCACGTTCTTTTTTGGAGCGAAATGATTTCTTAATTTCACAATTAGGTTTTCATACTTTATAGAAGCATCTGTCTCCACTTTTGGGGCTATAATTGAAGTTAGCACTTTGTACAAATCTGGTCCTCCCCAGCTCACCAAAAACGATATTTTTGAACTATCATCCACAATCTTATTAAGGGCAAGTAGATGATTCAGCCTCCGGATGTACATATAACGAAAAATCTTCACCCAACTTGAAGAATTCGATACTGCCCAGAACAATTTGCCTTTCCGACATTATTTTCTTATTGGTTTTAACTAAAATACATTTAGTTAGTATAGGGCAACAACTCAGCACAAGCGGCAGAAATTTATATCATTTCAATATTCTAGTCTTTTTTTTCACTTTTCTCCCGTCGCCAAATGTTATATATGGGAAGAATGACGAATTGACGGTTCAGCTTAGACTAACTTTATTAAAAGAAATAACAGTAGTAGTAAGAACAATATCATAAGAACAACAAGTAGGGTTACCATGTGATACAAACATATTCATTACAGGCACCAAAATGATAGATGATTGACGCAGAAATTGGTCTTTGCCATTTATATTTAAAGATAATTTCATGTAAATGTTGTCCGCGGCTCCGTCTCTAAATGTCCGTTTGGAAGATCCAATTTTTCGTCACTTTTTCAAGCATTTTGGCCTGTATTCCACGAATAACGCGTGCTATATTATCCTGTAAGGCTTCAATGCTGTTCGACTTGTCCACATCACAAGGCGTTAAACCGCAAGATCTTGAGGGCCAACTCACAGGGCCAAATCGAGAGACATATCCATTGTTTCACGAGCAGTGTGACATGTTGCACCGTCCTGATGAAAGCACATGCCAACCAAGTTCAACTCTGCCAATTGGGACAAAAAAAATCGCGTATCATGGCTCAATATCGTTTGCCGTTGACAGTAACGTTTCTTCCACGGTCGTCTTTGAAGAAAAATGCATCGACCGATGATGCCACCAGCTCATAAACCACACCAGACTGTCGTTTTTTCGGGATGCATCGGTAATTCATGTCTGGCATGTGGCTGTTCATCAGTCCTGATGCGACAGTTTTGCTTGTGTACGTACTCGTATCCGTTCAGCAAGAAATGAGCCTCATCGCTGAACATAATTTTTCGATAAAACAGCGGATTTTCAATAAGCTTTTGTAAGGCCCAATTTCTGTAGTAACAGTTATTGGTATTCGAGACATAGGGAGGAGGTTTTCTTGAAAATCCGATTTTCGAGCCATTTGGCTTGAAATTCTTGCAGCAAATGAAGAATATCGATTGGTATACGAAAAATGTTTAGCAGTGGAAATCTAAATTGACTGGGCTTCATAGAATTTTTTGTAAATGATAAAATCTTAAACCAAATTTCAAATGTTTTGCTGTTTTCAGGCCAATTTGTAATGCCGTGCCAACGTGCTTTGAAAATAAGTCAGTTTATGTGTTTGTTTTATTCATTTGCTGTATACACATATGGTCAAAATAATAAGTACACCCTATATTTTTTTTAAAGGTTCGTAGACGAAAATTTATTTAAATTAAAAGAAAAAACAAATACTAATTTGTTTTGTTATAACATTAGAAGTAAAATAAATAAGATAACGAAAACAAAAAACTAAAAATTTTCAAAATTTTTTCAAAAAGTAAGAAATTAATCAAAAAACATTGGATAAAATAATAAATACATTTAGTTAAAATAAGCAAAAAAGTATAAAAAAACAAGTTTTTTCTGCTAAATTGGCTGAGTTTCGTTGAAAGCCGGTATATCCACCTTTATTTTCAATTATTTTGTTGACTCTTTTTCGCTTCCTGCAGTTTTCTACTGGTATTTCATACCAAGTTTTTTTTTTTAACAAAATTTCATAACTGATTCTTATTTTTAAGAACCTCCTTTCCCATTCTTGGTTCCAACTCTCCCCAAAGATTTTCGATAGGATTTAAGTCCGGAGATTGACTTGGTCAGTCAAGAAGGAGAAGATTACTATGTTGGAATCAATCCTTTACCAACTTAGAAGTATGCTCAGGATCGTTATCATGTCAGAATGTCCATCTAAGAGGCATACTTTCCAAATCATAGTTCAACATCGTATTTTTCAATATATCTTTGTAGTGGAATCTGGTCATAGTGTCGGTAATTCAGTGCATCGGATCGAGACCATACCACGACAAACAACCCCAGACCATAATATTGCTGCCCCTGTGCTTGACCGTCTTCTTTGTAAAGCGAACATAGAATTCCTTACCCTTAGAGCGTCGAACATTCCGGGCACAGTCGATTCCAAATACATTAATTTTTGTTTCATCGCTCCACAATATGTTTTACCATTTTTTTCACCGTCTCCTCCGGACCAATTGGAATGACTTCTTGCAAACGCCAATCTAGCCTTTAAATGTTTTTTTTTTGTTTTTGTCTAAGCAAAGGAACTCTTCTGGCTATCCGTCCTGGTAAATGTGCTTCTTGTTGTCTATGACGAACTGTTCGCGATGAAATTACATTTCCAATTTTTGCTGAAGTCGCTCTTGAAGACACAAACGGATCCTTCTTCGCAAGTCTTACAATATGGATATCTGTTGTTTTTGAAGATTTTTGGGTCTTCCGCGAGTTTAGGCGGGCTTTTTAGGCTTTAAAGCATTTTTTACAAAAAATAGCGATCGATTCATAGTTTTTGCTTTAGAAGGAAGATTTTGTCTACTTTCTCTTAGTCTTGAAACAATTTTTCTCTCCTCCGGAGAACAATGACTTTTTCGAACCATGGCTGATTTTTTTTTTACTACATATTAAAGTAACTAAAACTAAACACAAAGCAAAAATAGGCAGGTGTACTTATTTTTTCGACCATATGTGTATATTTTTATTTAAAACATTGATGCTGATTCTTATTTAGATTTTCTTTTTGGATATATAAAAATGGATGTTAAATATGTTACTATAAGTAACCATTTTGTATGCAATCTTGGTTGTAACCATTTTTCCTTTTTGAGTAATAATGAGTTGATGCTGATGACATTTCGAGTTTTACAACCTGAACATCAGAATCTCTACACTGGAATTTGCGGTAATCAGCAATGAGAAGCTTCTCCCATATTCTCATCTATTAGGAATTAAATTGAATGAGCATCAAATTTTAGTTTTAAAGTTAAAAATTTTATTTACAGAAAAATTAGTGCCAAGTGAATATTTGTGTCATGAAGAAAGCGAATGAAAATGAAAAGAAGTTGGAATTAATCAATCACAATTAAACATATTGGTCGGCATTTTTTTGTTGGCTCTGGCATGGTTTCAAATAACGTAGAAAATTTTAATATTTTGCAAATTTTAAGTTATCCTTCCTATCAGTTCCGCCATTGATGGCCATCATTTGGCAGCAGCTGGACGGAGATGTTGCGCTTTTTTTCGGTTTCGTTTCAAGCAACGCATTTGTGCCCAACTACTCACTGTTGTGACCATATGTGTGTGTGTGTGTGTGTGTGTGTGAGGGTCATCGAATGGCAAGCGAGTACAAACTTACAGTGACACTCATTTGACACTTGTCTACGTACTCAACAATTTTTATTTATAAAATGTTACATTTTTCGTATGTGGACGCAGAGAAAAAAAGGAAGAGAACAACAGTCAACAATGACAACAGTGGCAGCAGAACAAAAAAGTGCTGACCGTAAATCGCACATGAATGAATCAGTATATGAACTTTCACACACACACGCACTCATTCTTCTTCCACACACTCAGTTGGGGCTTTCAAGTAGTACTGGACTATGTTAAACGCTATTTATTACCCATGGACTCCCATGTCTCAGTGTCCAATACTATTCATCTCTCCGTATACATAAGTATATATACATATATATATATATATATACTCGTATATATACAGAGCATGTATATGTTTGTAGCAAATGGCCCTGCAATTGTAAAGTATGAGAATGATACGTCTGGTCTGTCCTTCATAAATATTTCGTATTTAGTATAAGCAGCAAATGCAACAGCACAAAAACTGTAGCAACAATTGTTGATAATTCATAAACGGCAGCGATTGGTGGCGAACAACACAATGGCAGCGATACAAAAAAGGCGACAATAGCACTGTAACAAACTCAACACACTTTTTTATGAGCATTTCGGGCAAAAGCCTCAATTACGATTACAAAAACACCAATAGCGACAACTCACAGGATAACAAACAAGCGTAACAGTTACAACAGCTGCACCAGAGAGACTCTGAAATTGCTGTTTATGTCTGTGTGTGCGGGCCCTCGTCTATTGTTTGGGATGTAAATATACAATAAAGCCCATAGAACCATTCACAATGTACTCGCGAAGAGTGTGTGTATTGAGTACATTATGGAACATGTTGTTTGTTTGTCATGACGAGGGTGGTATACTAGCAATTAGGGAAAAGTGACCTAATTTCGTTACAGATTGAAATAAATCTCTCTTTATTCGGTTTGATATAAAAAAGTCATCTTTACTATTAATATTATCTACATACAGTTGAACTTCTTTAACTCGAATCACCATTATCCTAAAATAAAATCCGACTTATGGAGAATTCGAAGAGATTTCGAGTTATGGAATTGCATACATACAGGGTTGCCCATATTCGACGGACCCATGTTTAAAAAAAAAAGAAATCAAAGAAAAAAATAAAAATTTGGCGGTTGGCAATCTTATTCATTTAATTTGTTCCAAGTAGATTTGTTTACATCAATTTTTGAATATGATATCTCTCAAATGGCCGCCTCTGGCGTTGATGGCGTATTGTGCCCTTTTTGCAGCATTTTCCATCGTTTTCGCCAACATTTCGGCCGGAATAGCGGCTATTTCTTCACGAATGTTGTCCTTGAGCTCTTCTACGGTCCTTGGCTTGTTAACGTAAACCTTTGACTTCAAATGTCCCCACAAGAAGAAGTCAGCGGGCGTCAAATCGGGCGAACGCGGTGGCCAGTCCAAATCACCACTTTTCGACATCAAACGGCCCGGAAACAAATTCTTCAGAAAATCGATTGTTATGCGACTTGTGTGCGGTGGAGCGCCGTCTTGTTGAAACCAGAACTGCCTCATACGCTTTCGACGAATAATTGGCATCACAAAATTGGTCATCATGTCGCGATAACGCTCCTGGTTGATGGTAACGGCATGGCCATTTTCGTTTTGGAAGAAAAACGGTCCAATGACCGTTTTCGCACTAACGCCGCACCAAACTGTGACTTTTTCGTCATGAAGAGGCAATTCTTGAATCTCCTGAGGATTTTCAGTGGCGTAAATACGGCAATTTTGCTTATTTACGGTCCCATTCAATGTGAAATGGGCTTCATCGGACATGATAATTTTGTTCCAAAATTGCTCGTCATCATCGGCCATTTCGATGACTCGTTGGGACCATTCCAATCGACGAGGCTTGTCCGCAGGCAACAATCTTTGCGTCAATTGAATTTTGTACGGGAACAAATGCAAATCAACGCGAATAATCCGTTGTAAAGTGGACCGAGCCATGCCCAACTGCTGAGAACGGCGTTTTTGGGATGTTCTTGGGGACCTCTCAACACTGGCTCGTACGGCAGCGATATTCTCGGCCGATCGCCTTGGTCGACTTTTATTTGGCCTCTTCGGATTAGAAAGAGCCTCACCAGTCGAAAATTTTTCGTATAAACGCTTAATGGTGTTCTTAGAAGGCGCACTTCTCACATTTTTTAATATTTTAAAAGCACGTTGAGTTTTCACAATTGACTTCTTCTGTTGAATGTAAATTTCAACTATTTCAGAGCGCTCGCGTGACGTGTATTGTTCCATGGTAAAAATCTGTTTGGACTGATGCTTCAAACGCGGTATGTCATTAAGCGATCTGACATCTCTGTCAAAAGTTATGGCGTTGCCAGATGGGTCCGTCGAATATGGGCAACCCTGTATACTGTACATTTGTTAATTTTTAGTCTTAAGAAAACACACGCCCTGCATTAAAATTCAATCGGTTTTATTTTAGACATACATACATACACAGATATATTTAATTAAAATATGTTGTTATTTTTTGTTGAATGGGTTCTTTTTTGTCGTGAGTATGTAGTAACTCTATTTTATTTAGCGCTTTATAGTGCTCATCGTTTGTATTTTCATTTGTTTGTAAATACAAGTATAAATTGTTTAAGGAATTCTCCACAGTTTTTCTGGATGGTTTTCTAATAACTTCTTCCACTGAACCCTCCTCATCACTATCTGATATGCTTTCAGTATGAGTTATTAAATGGTTAGAGCACTGTTGGACTATATCGTCATCTGTAGGATAACTTGATATAACAACATCATCATCAACTTCAATGTAATCGAGAAGAGTCCCATTGGAAGTTATATGATTCAAACTTAGCCAGGCTTCATAGTTCGCTTCCACAAAGTTGAGATCTTCATTAGGATTGCTTAAGAACATTAAAGGTATGTCATCCTCTTCGAGAAAAATTCGACATACAGAAGCTTGTGCCATCATTTTTATTTAAGTTATGGAGAAATTCAAGTTATGGAAGTTCGGGTTATGGAAGCAAAACTAAAGGGAATTCACCACATAAGCGCTCTTGACACTAGATTTGCTTCGACTTAAAGAAGATTTTAACTTATAGAAATTCGAGTTATAGAAGTTCAACTGTATATATGTATAACCTACGAGGTTATACAGTGGTTGGTGCTCGAGATGTTACTTTGATTTCTTTTATTTAAAAATTGCTCATTTCAAATTTCAAGAAAAATATGATATTATTTAAAGCCGTCACATTTGGAGCGAAAAATATCATCGAGGCTTCACACGATGCACGAATGTCGCAGTTTTTAGGGCATTGATTGTCTCGTATTTTATAGTTGATACCTCGATTTACGGAATGGACCAGACTGAAAAATCTAGTTCGTTTCAGTCCGAAGATATTGGTCGTCGTTGTGAAAAAATTTAGGTGTGATTTTTTTCTCGGTTTTCTCATGTTCTATGGGATGGTGTCAGGTGTTAATGAAATTTCCAAAAGCTTCTACCAAATTGTTTACGTACCCTAGATAATAAGACTTTGTTTAACATCTCTTGGCGGTGGATTTGTTAATTTATCTTTACCTAAGCTGTCACTGGCTTCTGTAATTCGCTGATCTAAATTGTCTTTTCTTGTTCTTTGCACTCTAACCATACACGATTGTTTTGCTTATTTACACACGAGGTGTGTTCAAAACATAAGGCGAATTTTAAAATGTCACCAGATTGGGCCCCCCTTCGACTTTTTCCTGTTCCCAAGATTGAAGAGACCCATGAAAGGACGGAGTTTGGCATCGATTGAGGAGATAAAAAAAGAATCGCCGAACACGCAAAACACTTGTCTTATTTATGCCTCTTACAAACAAACTAGATATGCTATATGGATAAAACCGACAACAAATCTTCGAAACGAATGTTATAATATAAAAAACAAAAAATTAATAATTGAAAGTCGAATGTCCGTAGCTCGCGAAATTTAAAAATTCGCCTTATTTTGTGAACACACCTCGTATTCTTGAACCACACAATTTTTTCCATTAGAAAACGGCAAATATTCAAGCTCGTCAGCAACGTGTGCGGTAACACCTTTGCTCTTATTAGGCGAACTATCTTTTGCGCTTGCACGTTTCTGTGTTGTGAAGGCCTTCAATCGTAATTCACGTAATTCATGCGCAGACATATTGAACTGCACCCGTTGAACTACGTTTTATCGTGGATTATGTTGAATTCTAACATTTACCTTCCAAACCATTTTCTTGCTACTTTTGGGTGTTCATTTCAATTTTTGATGCTATCATTTTTTAAAGTGCGGTAATCCGAAAAACAAACATTTGGTTTGCAATTAAATATTGTATCTCATTGACAACAACTGGTTGCGACTCTATTGCATTTGAATTCCATTTCTATAGCTTTTTTAACTGCTGCGTAACGAGATATGCTGTGCTTCAAAACAGATGGACGCTGAGCGCCATTTGATTGCCACAGTACCCTAAAGTTAGTAACACTAATTGGTGATTGATTTCCTTAGAAGAGGATTTTATAAGAAAATCTGCAGTCAATCTCTAAGGATTCAGAGAATAGAAGCTCGTGTCACACCCTACGAATCAGAGGCCATCACTACAAGAAAGAATGATATCTAAAAATAATATAATTTTCTGGTATTCGCTTTAAAATTTAGATAATGGTCTCGATAAATGAATCCACATTGTATTACATTAAATTTTGATTATATTTCATACATCTAAAATTAATCTCAAAATAATTGTGAATCTATTTTGTAAACCGGAACGAAACTATAATTATTTTTTAATGTTATTCACTATACGAAACTTTTTATTTGTAAGTTCTTAAGTAACAAACAATGTGTGCCAGCCTTTTATCCACAATTGTTTCTGAAAGATTGTTTATTTATTTCTACCCAGTACTTTTTTATGCCAGACTGTTTCTTTCTGTCAATAAACGAAATTACACTATACATATATTTTATTTCTCGTACAAGAGAAAAAATTAAAGTTCATTCGTTCTCTGTTCTCGGATTCAGAGATCTGTTTTGTTATATTGCCGGGGAAACATTTTCAATGTAAGTATTCGCTTAGGAACATATGAAGTTACCTACCATCCCATGAATGAGATATGGGAGAGCTTTTCACATTCAATCAGCTTACCAGCATTCTATTTTTAGACTTATTCAATTCACATTTTAATAACAATTCCAAAAGTCACAGTTTGAGAAGTATTTACGAGACTTGTTAATGACTCGAGTAGTCAAAGTGTTTGTGAGACACGTCGAAATGACTGCCGCTCAAACAAAGATAGAGTAAGGGGGATTGAACCCACGATCATGCGAACGATATTCTCGTGAACAAACCCTCGCCTCACGGTTAATCAAATCGGTATTTAGCACTTGTTTATTTCAAATAAAATTATAAAATTAAAAAATCAAAAAAGAAGAAAAGCTGAATAATAAGTGAAAAACAAGTATACTTGTAGATTTGAGTATTCAAAACGTCTTCAATATTAGTTGAAATGATGTTTGTTTCTTCCTCGCAGCCACAAATTATAAATATTATGAATTTGGACAAAGATCGGGCGTCATTAATCTGTATCAAATATAGATAGTTGATCTAATCGGTATCACAATATAATCCTCGTAGCCACTTCCGATTCTAAGAATTTGAACAGAGACCGGGCGTCATTAATCTGTATCAAATATAGATAGTTGATCTAACCGGTGTCACAACATAATCCTCGTAGTCACTTTCTATTCAGAGAATTAAGTTCGAATAAATATTCAACCGTAATCCCCAAAATGCAGTGGAGATTATGCTTGAAAATGTTGCAGACATAATTCTTAACAAAAAATTAACATATTTCCAACAATTATAAAACAGTCGCAATTCTCATAGTAAAATTACGACCACTTTGCCTCCATTTCCAAGTATTATAGCTTTATGTTGGTGAAAATATGGGCATATTTCATATTGTATTAATACTTCTTTTGTATGATTGTGCAGTAATAGAATGATATAAAAGAAAAGTAAAATAATATTTGATAATATTTGAAATCGGCACCTATTTAAAGCACCAAAATTTAATTGCAATCTATTCAAAAAAAGATGATCGAATAGGACATTGAATGGATTTATTATTATTAGAAAGTTGAAGCCTATTAGACGTTTTGTGGAGAAGAATCGAAGAAGTCTAATTAATATGCTGGAAAAAGGATTACATGAAGGGTATAACATGGAAATAGAGAATTATGATAGTAATTGATGCGTAACAATATTTTTTCAAATTGTTAAGCTCCCTGAACAGCTAATTTGAGAATGAAAATTGTCCTTTTTCCTTAAGGGTCCTTGTCTACGCAATATGAGGACAAAAATGCTGCTTCCAATAATTACTTTCACATTTCAGGCCAAAATTTAAGTAACATCTCTTATATTTTGTTGACGATTTTTTAGAAAAAAAAAGTTACCGATTATGAAATTATTCGTCATTATTATTGGGTCTTACATAGTTTCAGTTTTCGGTCATTACGAATAGCGTGAGTAATCTTCGTTTCCACTTGTCAATCGTAGGTGGATTAATTATAGGTCGGGCTTTTTATGGACTTTTCATAGTCTCAAATGAAGAAAAGTACAGAAGTTTGATGACATATGGTCCATACAGCCAATTTATTGATCCGAAGGGTGATATTAACTAAAACCGAATTTTTATTGTCCCATTGTTAAGATTTCACGGACTGTGTAGCAAATACCCAGTTCTGCTGGAACAAAATATTGTCGAGATCAAGGCTTCAGTCGAGCTAAGTCCTTGCATGCTGAAATATCAGGCAATACTAGTCAAAAATATCGTAAGAGCTTGACTATTTAGTAGCTTCATGTTTCATAAAATGCAGCTAGAAATAAATCTTTCTATAGATGTAACTAAAATCGCTCGTTTTCTGTCAAAAAATCATTTTTCTTTGGAAAACATTTTAGTTTTTTGTTAATTAGAATTTATGAATATTTTAATTAATTATAGGTCTTTTCAAAACTTTGAGATTTTACGAATTTTTTCTTACACCTTTTTCTAGGAATAACAACACACTCTTTGTATAAAAAAATTTTAACAGCTCCAACATCCACATGTATTTTTTTGTGGATTTTCATATTTCTATAAGGGGCGTTTCAATAGCATTTACTATACATTTTCTTAAGAAGAATTGGTATTAGCTATTATGCTTAGCTGATGGTTAGCAGACGGTAACTTGGCGTTACCAGGGAATACTTGTCCGAAGGCCGGAGGTCATGAGGTGCTTTACAAAATTTGAGGAACAACCTCTCCCAAGATAGATTTATCAGAACAGTTATAGTCTGCCGTCAAAGTAGTTTAAAGTTCGATTTTGAAGCTCTTCCGAGCGGGATAGAAAGATTATTAGTAGGGCATTTGATGCGCCAAATCTATGTATGACCAGGTATTCATACTATTTCAAATTCAAAAGAAAATATAAACAAAAAATATTGTAGATTGTCATAAAACATCTTTCTGTTGACTATAATGTTGCTTTGGACAATCAGATAAAGTAAAAACTGCATGATCGAATTTGGTGTTCTTACGATGCTTTTACGCGTTTGAACGATTGAACTGTACAGATAGGCAAAAATGTTAGTGAGCCATATAGACACTGCTTTGCGACCTCTTCAACATATCTCTGGTCATGTTTATGAGGAAAACTGTTATAAATGCAACCGGTATCTCCTTCAATAAAAGCCTTATGTTCCTTGCATCCACTGATGATATAGATGCCATTGAACGACGTGTTACTACAGCCTTCTCAACAATTGGGAAGGAAAAAGTGAACCTGATGCTAAACACTGGCAAAATCAAGTCATTTGTTTCTATGAACAAAGAGCCTACTCGTTGAGTATCCTGCTTGAATGTTAATAACTATAACTTTGGAATCTACGAACATCCATTGACGATGTCAGTCTGAGGCTTAGGCTAAAGGCTAAAGACTTAGGATGCGATTTAATAACAAAGCCTTCTATCAACAAATTGCAACGCAACTGTAGGAGATATTGGTATTACCTATCTTACTTGCCCAGAATCCTGGATTACCACTCAAACTGAGGAATCGTTGTTAGTTGTTTTTGAGAGGAAAATAATCCATAAAATATATGGACCCACCATCTCCCATCTCATTTGTGGGATCCCAGAGAATTGGTTTTTGCCATAGTTAATAGAAAATAATGGTGTTGTATGAATCAGTTTCGATGTCGTATACATGATTCCTACAACGACTTCATTTGACAGGGATTTTAAGCAACAAAATTATTGTGAGTGTTAACTTAATAATATATTCAGAAATTCATATTTTTTGTTATCCTTTTCTGTTACAAAGCGCAATACTGAGTCAAATTTCTGATATCCACAATCATCATACCTTTCTCGTGTGTTTGTGATTTTATTTTCATTTTTTTTTTTTTTTTGTTCAATTTTACTTTGTTCTCATTTTAATTTGTTTGTTATGTATTTTGGGCGCTGTTTGCATTTGCTTCATCGCAAAAAGCCTTGACATAGAAACTTTCTATTGAAAAAAAAAGAAAAAATTCCAAGTCGCTCTGTACTGTCACACAAATCATTACTTTATTACAACTGTTGTTATTATTATTATTATCACGAGCATTACAATTCCGCGTCCCTGCTCCGTGCTCGTATGCCGCATTGCCATTTGAAATTGACCTTAAAATTCAATTTATTTCCCTTTTTGTGCAATTTGAATTTGTGAAGCTGGCACTCTAGAGAATTGCATAGATCCATCAGATACATTCATTCATCGTAAATTCATAAATTAATTGAAATGAATAATGGTTTTTTTTCCTGTGATACCACATATCCTCCTCCTCTCCCCACGTCCGTCATATGACACACACAGCGAGTGTGTGGAAAAATCCTCCCTCTTAGGTTGCCAACTGACCATCCTACTGTTGTATCTGGTATGTGACAGCGGAAATCAACAGAGGGCTACACAGAGACGATGGACAAAAGGGACATTTGGACGTGGCTGACTTGCATGACAATGCCGTCACAGAGGCCATTGCATAGTTTAGTTATGGTTGATGTGATAAATGACATTTGCATCTTGAAATTATTGTTGCGATTAGCACAGAGTGTCTCCCTTCGTAGAGTGAATCAAACTACAGTGACTGCAACGTGTGTGAGTGCAGAAATTTGCCTACACCCAGTGTTACGTAGTGTCAGTCTGTGTCACATATATTGCTTCTTTTCAATGGTAATTAGGATTCAGCGGTCTCAGGAGTCCCATTATTTCGGTGTGCAATAATCGTTGGAATGTGAAGTTATCCTTCTTCATGTGTAGATTTTTATGGGCTACTTGACAAATTTATGGTAATTGACTGTTGGATAATGCGATTTATCTTGATATTCATTGAAATGATATCACTTAGTAACCATTTTGACTTTGCAGGACTAATGCATTCGGGTGTGTACATACCCGTAAATATGTGTATGCAGATGCCTTTTAAGATAGCTCTTGCATGAGACCGGTAATGCAAAGGATGTTATATTAATGTGATTAAAAGTATTCGCATTGCATGTATTGTTAAACAAGCCAAGGCTGAATAAAGCGAAAGTGAAATAAAAAAAAATGGTTAAATTTTTACTTTTGTAGTTTCTGAACGTTTGCAAACGAAATTTAGTTTGAATGCAGAAAAGCTGTATTGTTTAAATTTGTTCACCATTTTTATACCACCACCTGAGATAATGATGTGCAGGTCTAAATGCAACATCCCGAAGGAAACTTATTCTATCACCTATTTAGTTGGTTAATTGGTAGACGCGATGACCATTTTAAGTCTTCGTATTTTGAAAGTTGACGCATCTTAACACGTTGCCGTTCGACGATCATGCTCAAAAACCATTGTTTACAACTGCCAGATGAAATCGAGTGTAAGTCGTATGTTTGGAAGTGAAAACTGTCACGTTTGGCTACAGTTTTTCCAAAAAAATAAAACAGTCGACTGCTATAACCGTCATTTGCTCGTCATGTCATTTTTTCTCTTCCCGAAGCAAATGACGGCTATAACCGTTGTGACGACTATTACCTGCATTTGATGTTTCCTGTATGCTATCGGATTTTTATTGATAAATTTTAACAATTAGAACTTATCTGTCCGGCGTATTAAGTTTAAATAGTTCTATGCCACTCACACAATCATCAGTTACAATCCAACTATTATACTTATGCACCTAGCGATTTCTGGTAGTCATAAACAATTGGAAAGATGTGTTTCTGAGCACGATCGTCAAATTAAAAGTGTGTGGCAATGTGTCAAATTAAAAGGGTAGGCAAATTTGAGCAACAAAACTTTTTCCTGGGACCAATTATAAACATTTAAAAAAATTGGCAGTAAAGCCTCTGTAGAGGTCCACATTTTTGTTTATAACATATGGGTCAAAAGGTCCTGAGACTAAGGAGGATAAAACATTCTTCTTCTGCGAAATTTGCTTACTGTCATTAAGAGGGACGGAATCGATGAAACACTTTAGTTCTCGAGAAAGCACACTCTGTCTTTTGCTGGATTTCATGCTTCAAAAGACCAAAAAGTGAAAACTGAATAAGGAGCATCACAAAACACGGTATGCTTTGTACGGTTTCCATCAAATCTTCTACAGTCATGAACTGTAATTTGATTCACAAGTTCAGTGCATATCACGTGAAAAAGTCATTTTTAAACGCGCTTAAACTGCTCGTCTCGTTTTTTTGCCCCACTATTATTTAATGCGGTATTTATGTGGAAAAAAATTTTCACAATGTCCAATTCTCACTAAAGTGAAGTTAGAAAAAATACGCCCAAAAGATATCGGAAGGACTCTTTGGACATCAGCTATCTGTTAGAACTTCACTTTTAAATTGCTGAGAATAATTTTAAGAATTTGTTGATATTTTTCTTTGTAATCAACTCTTGTTACTAAAGACAAAGAACAGCTCTCGGCGGGGAAGAGTAAAATTTGTCATTGCTGAGTTTGAACATTATTTTTACTTTCTGTCAAAAGGTGACGTTTAATTAACACACGAAATACGGTGCAGGAAAAAACAAAAGTAGATTCCTTTAAAGCACTGTAACTCAAAGGTAAATGATCGAAATGACATGAAATTTGGACAGCAGTCTTTTAATGCTTATCATTTTCTAAGAACGACATGAAGTGTTTACTAAAAATGAGATCTTGTTACCACTAGACTTAGTGACCGAAGTTTTATGGTAGTAGCTTGGACAAATGGCCTTCACAGCTTCGTTTTTATGCCATATTGAATTGGATAAACTTTTGAATTTTCATGAGTTGAATTCATGCCATCGTAAATATGTTTCCTAATTTTATTAATTTGTATTTATTTAGCAATTTATTTTTTGATTGTTTTATTATCAGTTCATGGTTTATCATTTTCAAAAAGAAATTTTTAGTATTCTCTGAAAGACTCCCGAAATAATTTTTGGCTTTAAGGAAATATTGAGGTATTTTGTTCTAAAATATCGGAACATGTGTGGAAGATCGCGAGTCAAGATTTCATCAAAGTAAGACCGTGGCTAGGATTTGATATCAAAAAAGATTAATACAAAAATAAAACAACAATAATATAATCGTAGATCGACAACTTGACATCTCATAATAAGACCTTTCAGTGGATCGATAATATTCAAAATATTAAGAGCATTAGCTGGCTTTGGTATTTTTGCAGAGCTGATAACTCTTTATGGAATCACTCTTATTGAAATAAAGTCTTCTCTTAAGATTGGCAAAAAGTTAATTAAGGTGTCAGACAATATTTATGCACATCAGGCGATGACTTCATAATATTTATGAAGATGAGTATGAGGAAAGTAGCAGTGAATGCTGTTGAAATGGGCATTAGAGTAAATTGAAATGATTTTTTACAGTCCTTACAGTCCTCACGAGGTTTATTTAAAATTCTGTAAAATATATAACAATATAATATTTGGCCTCAGCGCCAGAGGGCATTATTGAGGCATGCTGGCAACAAGTTTCACGTGTACGTTAACTACAATACATAATTTCAAGTAAATATATTAACAATTGAATTCTGTTAATTAATTCGTTAAGAGTTCATAATTTTTTGAAAACATTGGAATTACATAAGAAGCATCTGCAAATTTTGTTTTAAGTAATCCTTCACATTCTTTTTAAATGTACATATATTATTTACATTTTTTAATGTTCATTGGTAAATTATTGTATTCGAAACAACCCAAATATTCTATACGCTGTTTAGTGGTCTCTAATCTGCACCTCACAACTTTCAAATTATTACAATTTCTTGTGCGAAAATTAGTTTGATTTTGTGAAAATTCAATCATTCTGCATCCGATTTTATTTAAAGATTTATATACATACATAACAAGCTGATGCAGATGTATTCCACGGATAGGCAATACAGGAACGTTTGTATCCTCATAGAGCGATAAGGTTGGGTATGCGATGGATAAATCAAAAATATTTTTAAGTGCCTTATTCTGCATGCGCTGCAAACTTTTTAGAGCAACAGTGTTTTTGTGACCATATAAAACAAATAGCTTAGTTTTTCCATTCAAAATGTATTTTAATTTATATAAAATGCCAATAGCAGGAGCAATTTTATTCTTAACATTGGCGATATGACTTTCCCAGGTTAAATTAGTTTGTAATGTCACACCCAAGTACTTCACTTCAGAAACTTCCGTGATTGTCATACCATCAACAAAAATACTAAAATTGTTTTCCATTCCATGCAAGCGTGGTCTAAATCGAACTAGTTTAGTTTTGGTTGCGTTAAGTACTAATGTGTTTATTCTTACAAACTCGAAAATTAATGACACATCTCTCTCTATCATGGTTTTTAAAGCTAGAACATTTTTATATGGATAAAGTAAACACAAATCATCTGCAAACATATACAACCGGCCATTCAACTTCAAATTAATTAAATCATTTAAATAAATAGAAAACGGAAGTGGTCCCAAGGCACTACCTTGCGGCACTCCTGATTTTACATCAACTAATTCACTCTTTGTCTTACAAATTTGTACATATTGTTTTCTGCCATATAAATAGCTTTTCAAGAGTTGTAATTCCTTGCCGACAATTTCATAATATGATAGTTTTTCCAGCAGTATATCATGATCCACAAGATCAAATGCTTTAGGATAATCTAAAAACAAGCCTGCAACGCCATGAAAACCACTATCCAAACCATTACAAATAAAGTTTACCACATTGATCACAGCTTCCTCAGTTCCACATCCTTTTCTAAATCCAAACTGGTATTTGTACATATATTCATTTTGATTTAAGTAATCCAACAACTTCGTATGCAATAATTTTTCAAAAATTTTATCTATTACAGACAAAATTGCAATAGGACGATACACTTCCACAGACACAGCTTTCGAAATTTTCGGAATAGGAATAATTTTACTAATTTTGAGACTATCAGGATATTTTGCGCTTGCAATTATTCTATTAAATATGGTCATTAATACTGGAGACAAGTAGTTACTACATTGAACTACTATTTTTGACATAATACCATCATATCCCGGCGCAGCATTAATATTAAGATCATTAATAACGCCAATAACCTCATTTTCATTAAATGAATCTAGCGAAAACTTGCTTGATTTCCTCCTCGAAGTCCTTAATATATTGCAATTATCATCGACAAATATCATAATTCCTTGCTTCAATCTGTTCACGGACCCTATAAAATACTGATTTAAACGATCAGCTTTCTCTTGATCACAAACAACTCTTCGTCCAACTTCTGTAATAATCTGTATTTCTTTATTTAGGTCAATAAAGACAGAAAATAGGTTTAGGTTTTCCCTATGGAAAATGTTCAAATATTCATATGAAAACGTCTAAATATAGATTGAAACAAGTGGATCAGTGCCCATTTGAACAGATGATTAGTTATAGTCGGTCTAAGGAGACCATAAGCTACCTTATGCCATCAAGCCCCAAACACACCCGTTAAAAAGTTAGTCTGTAATGCATTCAGTGCGATTGCATCACAATTTAATTATTTCTTGTCAACATTTTGTCCAAAATTGCTGACGCCGTAGAGAAACAGCCACAACTATCTGTGTGTTTAAGGACAGCGGAATATGTGTCTGAAAACAATATGTCACAATTTCCTCGAATATGTATTATGCACCATCAGCTACGCACCCGCTTCAAGAAAAATAACATATTGTTCACAATTGTGAACACGATAGATGGATAGATGTCATTTCGATAATCACTTCCTTTCCTCCTTAATTATTTATACCGTGGAGAAATGGTGCCATGGTAACAATTCTGACTTGAATTGCTAACGATGAAATAATTGCTAACGACTTTTTCAAGGAATTATCGAAAGTAGTGGGATTGTAAAATGAAATTTGCATACAAATTGTATTGTATTCGAGCCTAGTTTTTAGTTAGTATTGTTACCAAACCCTAACTCATTGTATGAGAGAAAGAATGTGAAATAATCTAAAAGCTATTTCAATTAATTAACTGATTTGATACTCCTCTTGTGGTCAATGACAGCAAACTTCTAAAAAGTGTTACCCTACCCCTATTTGGTCTACTGGAGACCACCCATTGCACTGTTTTATTTTAAAAATTTGCCTTCCATTTGGGTATTTAGAGCAATTTCCAAATGTGTCTATAAATAGCATCAATTTAAATCTCTCAAAAATCAATCAAAATGGCAAATTGTCTACAAGTCCTACCTTCAACTCACGTTGCCAACAATTCTGACATTTGTTTCCTCGCACATAAGGATGCAATTGCAGCAAACGCCATCAACAAATCCTACTGCGGTGCAAATGAAAATGCCGAAATTCCGGAAAACATTTCAATTTTGTGGCGAAAGGCAAATGCGAAACAATTTCTCAATCAACTCAATGAATGGCCAGGAAAATTGTGAAACCAAACATTCATTAATTTCATTAATAACATACGATAAAATTTGTGTGCCATTGTTTTCACTCCATCAGTAATGAATTTTCCAACAATGAGTTAAGCGCAGTGGCAGTGAATGCGAATTTGCTGCTTGTTTGGAAATGTGGCATATGGAGGCTGTGTTTCGATTGGGTGTGTTTGTGTGTGTGTGTGTGCGAGTTGTTGATTTTGCTCTTTAACGACGACAACAAGGACTAGAACTGCAGTAAAAAGCCGCTGGTAAGAAGTCTCAAAGAGTAACAGAAACCGGTGTGAATTTTCGTTGCTTCCGCGGCTGCTGATGTAACTCCAGTTGAAAATTATGTTTATGTTTTTGTATTGTTTGAGAATTTAATGTGTTTTTAAAACAAAATAATAAGAGCCTGTATTTTATGGCACATACTCGTTCCTATTTTGTCCATACCTTTTTAAATCCTTACAAGCTGTTGTTGTAGCTGTGGATGTGCTCGCATGTTGATATGAGCGCGCGTGTGTGTGTGTGTGCGAAATGTTATTTCAAGTTGTTGCTCCAGGATGCTAACAGATGACGCAATTATAAACTGTTGCTTAATTGAGGTTCAATCCAAGAAATGTACACAAATGCAAAGGACAACAACCACACGGCACTAACTATACTGCACAGAGAATATTTCGTATTTTATAACATAAATATAAAATATGAATGCTCTACACATATATGTGTATGTATTATATGAGTGTGTTTGTGTGTGTATGTGTGTATGGGAGAATTCATGCGAAGTTGTTTGTCTGACAGTGCAAGAATATGTGTAATTTTACACTTACACTTACGTAGACTTTCCTTCCATTTTGGTGAACATGAACTGGTGCAGTTTTAACATTCATTGTATTAACTTTAAGTCTTCGCTCATTCTCTGTTGTTATAAATGACGCTTTTGTTGCTTATTACTGCAAGTTGTCGACTAACGACTGAAGTGACGCACAGTGGTTTGATGGAAACGAAAAAGAGATTTATACAATTAAATTGTAAGACAAGTTATTAATATCTGAAGCAGAATGTTCTGTTTCGTTACGATTTTGATATCGTATATTTATTTAAAAGCGCATTTGAAATTTGTTTCTGATTCATATTGTAAACAATTATACACTGCACATATTGATTACTTCCTAACCTAAAACGAAACTATAAATCAACGTTTCTCTATCAAAACATTATGAAAAAGGTTTTTGTATTCGCGAACTCGAAATATGTTGTATGCAATTTCGTCTCTTACAGATAGTTTTCATAAACCGAATCACTCAATTCGTTCGCCACACAAACGAACAACTGTTTGCCTTCATCTTTATCATTCAGATAATCATTTTGAAGAGCTTTTATTTTTGTTAATTAGAGTTGCCATAGAATCATCATTTTTGTGCCAATTAATATGAAGAAATGTTGGGAAAATGTATAACAGCAAACATAGGTTTCTTTTTTGAAAACCTTGGTAGTTGGCGAAATTTCTCATATGTTTTGCCATACTACATTCCCAATCCTTCCATTCACAGACGCTTCGTTCTTGTGCCGTTTTGAGCATTTTAAGGTAACAGGCTGTTGTTTTGTGAAATTACAATCGTACTACAAAATTTACCCGTTTTTTTAGTACGGGTGAACGAGAAATAAAATTGTTACTCATTTCGTTTTAGGTATGTGAATTAAATCAAAATTGTTTGTAGTTTCAGCATAATTTTGATTGCCTATTTGGTATCAGGTCAGCGACTGTGGCGCGATGGAATACACGTGACTTTCGTTCGCATGATGCTGAGCCACCTATAATTATTTGGACGGCGGTCTGACGAACACTTCGGAAAGTCAAATAATCGACAAGTCTTGTGAATGCTTCTCAAACTGTGACTTTCGGTATCGTCGTTAAATTGTGGGTCCCTTTGAGCAAGTCTACAAATATAATACGTGCACGCTCAATGGATGTGAAAAGCTCTCCCATATCTTGTCATGAGATCTATCTTTGGTCTTCTTGAATATCACAAAACAAAACAAGGTGGACCAAATGGTGCGATATTTGTTGTATTTTGCCGAAATAAGCACTTTTTTTTTTTTTTTTGAGTGTGTTAAAATGTTGTGTAAAATCGTTTTTGCCATCTGAAATGACCACCATACCTTTACTTGTTTGTATTAGTACGGAAATTGTTATCCATTTAGTGGTTTTAAAATAAATACCTGTCATCTGAAGTGTTATTTGTTTAGTGAAATGTTTGCCATTTACGAATTTGGATCGTTTAACAAACGAGGAACGCACAAAAATAGTTAGTTGGTGGTTCAAAAATGGGCGTGATTATAGTCGACAAGCTTACAAAAAATTTGGAAAAAACTGGAAGCGTTACAGACTGGAAGCGCTGCTACAAAAGTGGTAATTCAAAAATAAGCTTGATTATGGTCGTAATAGTCGACAAGATTACAAAAAATTTTAAAGAGACTGGAAGCATTGCAGATGTGATCCGGTCTGTGCATCATCGCAATGTACGCACTTCCGCAAATATCAATTCAATTAGTGAAAGTGTGGCAAATAATCTGAATTTCAATTCAGAGCGCTTTGGTCATATGATAACCAACTTATTTTTGGCCTGTAATCAAAGATTATGAACTGGACAATACATAGTTTTAACAAAACGATGCCATGAGTGACTTTGTGATTTTGGCTTTACTGCATGAGAGGTTTGCAGAAAGCGTCATTTCTCGTTTTGGCGACGTCAATTGCTCACCAAGCTCATACGATTTGATGCCTTTACATATATTTTGTGGGGCTACGTCAAAGACTGTGTTTACGCAGATAATCCTCAAACGTTGGAGAGCCAACATTCGTCAATTTATCGCCGAAATACCGCCCAAAATGTGCGAAAAATTGGTAATTCGAAAGGTTGCACTGCTGCAACCAATCCAGAGGTGGTCTTTTCAATGGCATTGTATTTCGTACTTAATGGCAAATGGACCAAGCATTACAATGACACAAAAGTTTCATCAAATCATAGCATTATTTGTATTTATTTAATTTTGACTTTTGAAATCGAAAAATGGATAACCCGGTATTATGTTTTTAATATTCTCTTTTGAAGAAGGAAATTACGCATTTTCAGAGGTATTGGACAGCATTTTTAAAGCTTTGCTCCGCGACAAGACGACATTGTTTCCAGAAGAGAAATCACCTTAAGTCTTTCAAATAGTTAGATTCGTTGAAATGTTCGAATGTGTTGTTAGAGTAGAAAATATTGCAAATTCCCTAATAGTGGCATCTGCCCCATTATGATGCTGTAACAGCCAATACTTTTTTTTATTAAAAAATTTGGTATTGTGGAACGTATTTCCACATCAACCTCAACTTTTTTTAATCCAATCAAAGGTACAAAGCTGCTCTATTTATACTAAAATGACTTATTCTAGACAATGCTACGATATTTTAGAGAGAACGCATATTTACATAATGGATGCAACAAGGACAAACATATTTACAGAATAGTGTTGTTCATTATAGACTTAATTCTAGAATGTTCTTATTTACATAACGAGTGAAAAGGAGATAACAATAGACTATATAATGGGAGTGAGAGGAACAAACATAACTTACTGTCGTAAACGTAATTCTAGAAAAGTCCCACCCACAGATAAAGAGGGAAAGAGATTACATATATCATACTTGAATGTTCTGGAAGCGGCTATGATGATCTTTCTAGAATATACACTTAGATAAATTACACTCACATACTACAAAAAGAAAAAGAAAAAATACATAGCTAAACACTTGATCGATGGAAGACAGCACCAGGTAACTATAAGAAATGGGCATATTTTGGTCTCAACGTGTTTGCTCTTAATTGGAGTTTGTTGTTAAATGATTTCTTAATACTACAGATTGTTGAAATTTTGTATTGGTTTGCATAGACAAAATACGAGGTGTGTTAAAAAAATGTGAATTTTCAAATTTCGCGGGCTACGTATATTCGACTTTCGATTATTATTTTTTTTTATGTTGGTACACTCGTCTCGAAGATGTATTGACGGTTTTATCCGTACAGCATGTTTAGTTTGTTTATGAGAGGCATAACTAAGACAAGTGTTTTGCTTATTCAGCGATTTTCTGCTATCGAAAAAAATGGATCAAAGAAGCTGCATCAAATTTTTGTGTAAAAAATGGATTTAAGTGCTTAAAAACACTTGAAATATTAACAGTGACATACGGGGAGAGTACTCTGACTCTCTCCCTGAAGGTCGAGAAGATGTGAATGCTGACGCTTGCTCTGGACGCCCCAGCACATCAACAATCGATGAGAATGTTGAGAAAGTGAAGAAAATTGTTGTGGAGAATCGTCGAATCACAATTAGAGAAATTACTGAGGGTGTCAGCGTATCGGTTGGTTCATTTCATGTGATCTTTTCGGAAATTTTGGGCATGAAGCTTGTGGCAGCGAAATTCGTTCCAAAATCTGAATTTTGACCAAAAAAACAACGTCGCGTGAGCATCGCTCAGGAATTGTTGAATAATTTGCTGAAAAGGGTCATAACTGGCGACGAATCATGGGTATATAGTTATGATTTCGAGACCAAAGCACAATCATCGCAATGGGAGACTCCGGGAGAGCCAAGACCAAAAAAGCACGTCAAGTTCGATCAAATGTCAAGGGTGTACTCACTGTTTTCTTCGATTACCATGGCGTAGTGCGTCAGGAGTTCTTACCACAAGGTCGTGCGTTAAATAAGGAGTATTACCTAGAAATTATGTGCCGTTTGCGTGAAACAATACGAAAAAACGCCCGAAATTGTGGAAAAAAATTCATGGCTTTTGCTTCATTCTAATGCATCTGCTCACTCATCTTTGTTTGTGGGAGATTATTTGGCCAAAAACAACACCGTTATCATGCCGCAGCCACCGCATTCAGCTGATTTGGCTCCCTGCGATTTTTTCCTGTTCCCAAGATTGAAGAGACCCGTGAAAGGACGGCGTTTTACGACGATTGAGGAGATAAAAACTGAATAGCTGAGAGAGCTCAAGGACATAGCAAAAACTGCATATCAGAACTGCTTCGCGGATTGGAAAAAACGATGGCACAAGTATATGAGCCGGACTTCTTTGAAGGAGATAAAGTAGAAATTGATGAATAAATAATTTTTTTTTTGAGAAAAATGGAAATTCACCTTTTTTTTGAACACACCTCGTATGTTCATATTAGCCTATAAAGCGGTTTATATTTTTCACGTTGAAATATTTGTCTTACGGCTTGATCTTTTTTCAAGATGATAACAAAAATAATATCCAGATCAAATAGTATGATGCTATTCAACAACTGAAACTTTTCAGATGTGTTGTGCATTATTCCTATTTGGTATATTTGTACTTTTAACAGTATGCTTTACACTCTCAAAGTATACAACCGATTACATCGAAACAAAAATTGTCGACTTTTTTTCTATCTCTTGCAGTTTTGCTTTTTTATGCCTTTGTTTTCACTGTTCGCGTGGCATGATAGCTTTGGCATTTGTGCTGCGTACAACGCTGGCTGGTTGTTATATCATTTACTTTATTCCTATGAGGCACATTTGCTATTATGAACTATGGAACAAGACATTCAGCCAGGCGAATGAGAACACACACCGACATACGGAGTACTGGGCGATACCCGAATAGACCAACGTTCAAATGGTGGAGTTGTTGAGTCTGAGTCTGGTGCGGCGGCAACAGTAGCCGCATCAGCGTCAGTAGTTGTGGCAGCTGCATAAGTACGTGTGTTTATGTGCCACCTTTTCGCTTTAAGCCCTTTTACTAAATATATTTTACGAGAACGACCAAGAGCAACAACACACGCATACTGATTGCATTTGGCGCTATTGTAGTTGGTATTAACGCTTGTTGCATTCAGAATTCAAGACTTCCAGGGCTATGTGTTGACGAGGATGATGATGCCGCTGCCCTGCTGCCGCTGCATGGGTGGTTATGGTGGCGGGGTGACTGAATAAAATGTTGTAGAGGGGGTGGTGGTAGTTATGATACAATGGGGAGGTGAAACAATCTTTATTCCCCCAGGGCGATATGGCGGCAATGGTGGTGTCCTTCGTTAATTTTTGCGATTATTTTAATGATAAAGTGTACAACTATGTATGCGAGATATGTATTTCTTTCGCTGAGGAAAAATTCCTTGTTTTCCTGACAGAAATAATGTTTTTTTTTTGTTTTTTTTTTTCTTTTTTGTTTTCGACTGACATATAGGATGTTAATAATAGGACTATCATGACTTTTATCATTGATGCCAATCGAGAGAAATTACGCATATTCAGCCTAAGGGACAGATTCGACAAATGTTGCTACATGTTGATGCCACCTCGGTGTCATTGCTGTTTGTTGCCATCGTTATAACCGCTGTCATCTCCTTGGGTCGACATTTTTAACTGCTGCGTTGTTGTAAATGTAACAACAATATCATCGCCATAGTCGAATTGTAGTTACTTATCAGAAATTATGGCAAATATGGGGTAGAATTTTAAAGTGCTTAAATGGTATCATTATTGGGGTTTAACTTGAATACAGAGGCTGGAAAAATGCCATTTCATTTCCTTTTTTTTTTTTTTTTTGTCTACGAAAGGCAAAAAATTCATTGGACATTTTTTTCCACTTTCATTACTTTTTGGTTTGGGGTTGAGAATTTCTGGCGAATAAATTAAGAATGCCCTTAAGTCTCAGAAGAAGGTTAATAATGTCGCCGCTGATGCTGTTCATGTTTCTGTTGTTGTTAATGTATTTTTTGAGTATAAATATTAACTTTAATTAAACATCTGTTGTGAAAAAATGAAAATGTTAATGTTAAAATGGCAAAAGACAACGGAAGGAAACAATAAAAGTCATTTTTAAAACATTTTCATATTTATCGTTTGCATTACTCTGATCAGGGAGGAAATAGTAATTTTTAATATATTTTCCATTTCCTTTCCGGATAATTTTTGTAAATCTTTAGAGTGCATGAATCAAACTACAATATGTGTAAAATTGTAGCCCCATCGAGCAACTTAATAGCATAATTCTTAGAGCCAGATCATTCACTGGGATTTCGTAGGAGATTTCTATACTCTAGGAGTATTTTAGGTGATTTCGATATTAGGATGTATGGCAGATATGTGATAAATAAATTCATATGAAAGGGTAGTCAAACAGGAACTACATGTTTTCAATTTGAAATAAAAACAAAACGGAATTACATATAAATAGGATGATTATTTTAATTTCTGATAATGGTTCATCATATATTTTTTTTTTTTTTTTGAAACCGAATTTATATAAATAACTGCTTATATTTTTTTTTTGATTGATTTCTGGAACATCCACTTCTAACCACTTTCTGCCAAATACTTGCAGTTATTTCTTAAGCTTTTGTGGTTTATCGGAGGATTTAATCTTAAAGAAAATATTCCAGTGGGGTTAAATGGCACAATGTTTTCCCTTAGTGGATTATCCATATAATGGTTTCAAAACTGTCGGTCTGGCAAGGCAACCAGCTGTTAAATACCGGTCATCTGAAGTGTTTATTTATTTCGTGAAAGGTTTTCTATTTACGAATATGGGTCGTTTAACAACCGAAGAATACATAAAAATAGTTAAAATTTACTACAAAAGTGGTGATTCAAACGTGGACTTTCAATCAAACAAATTTTTCTTCAACGATAAAGCTCATTTAAAGTGAAAGGTTTTCCATTTACAAGTATGAATCGTTTGGCAGCCGAAGAATGCTTGAAAATAGTTAAAACTAACTACAAAAGTGGGGACTGAAACGTGGGCACCTTTCGTGCATTACTGGGTGATTATTGTCGTTATAATCGACTTACTGTGCAAGGAATTGGTAATAATTGGTTATAATAAATATTGGAATTGGTTATAAAGAAATTTGAAGAGACTGGCAGCGTTACAGATGTGGTCGGGCCTGTGCACCGCCGTTATGTACTAATTACTGAAAATATCGCTTCTATAGTGAAAGTATGGCAGATAATCAAAATTTGTCGATTCCACAACGTTCTCAAAAGATTTGCCAACAATGAAGAGGTGGGGTCTGCGGTTAGTGGTTATTTTAAGTAGTCTTACACTTTGACAGTTCTTACTACATACAGGATATAGAAGCTACTGAATATCGTTGGAGAAATTGTGTCAAGCTAAAAAGAGATAATGTTGAAAAATAGACAAACGTTTTCCCAACCCTTTTGCGTCTTCTTTGTTAGGTCGGCTAGTCTCGGGACCGCTCTTGTAAGGTCTAGAGGTGTCATTCAGGCGTATTATTTTGAAAATGATGATGCGGCTCCCCCATCCGTTACCGTTAATTCAGAGCGCTACAGCCGCATGATAACCGTCTTTTTATACCTGAAATTGAAGATTTTGAACTGGGCAATATGTTGTTTCAACAAGACGGTACCACGAGCCACACAACAAGACCGATTTTCGTTTTATAGCATGAAAAGTTTCCAGAAAGCGTTATTGCATATTTTGGCGACTTCAATTGGCCACCAATATTATGCGATTTGCGCCTTCAGATTTATTTTTTTCTTTGTGGGGCTACATCAAAGATAGTGTGTTTGCGGATATTGGAGATTGGGAATGGAACATTTGAAAACTAACATTCGCCAAGTTTTTGCCGAGATGACGGCCGAAATGTGTGAAAATGTGGTAGAAAACTATCTCAAAAAGATCCACTGCTGCAACCAATCTAGAGGCAAGAGCATAATGGCAATGTCCAAGCATTATAATGACATAAAAGTTTCATTGAAATCACAGCTTTATGTGTGTTTTATTTAACTTTATTTTTCGAAACCGAAAGATGGATAACTGGATAAATTTTTTATGCCACGAAGTGTATAATATCTTGCACCTTTTTTTCAATGTACGTAACGTCTAAATCGTAATCATCCAATTTATGGCACAACAAATTTGTAATCATGTCAATACGGAACGCTGTATTGACAGTAACGGAAATGCTGACTTCCATACCTCAAACTATAACATTTAACACAATTGTAAAGTTAAGTATGATATTTATCATAGTACGTAGTATTAACCTGACCTACCAATTGAACCTGCAATGATGTACATAAATCGGAAAACCAAAAAATAAGATATGCACTTTTTAAGCATACTGTCGATTAATTCGTTTACTTGCAGATTTGCAGCTTTATAAGTTAAAAAAAAAATGCCCGGTTTGGATGACACAGTTCATTTTATATCAGAACGATTACATTAGCCAACAAGGTTTTGGACTGGATCAGCCAAATATCTTTCCTAGAGTATTTGGTGATCTGAATTCGATTCTGTAATTGGTTTTTCTCTATCACGTCAGGTTTTCGAGATAAAAAAAAATCTTTTTATTGGTTTTTACACGAAAAATCATTAGTTTATTTAAAAATCAAAGAATTTTCTAAAGTGATTGTTGTGAAGTTGGTTCAGTTTCACGTTGTAGAGTCCAACAGTAGTCTCCCAGCATGCTTTTGTCCCAAAATCCTTGATAATTTTTTTAAATTTTCGTTAAATCTTGGTGAGCACTCTCCCCTTGCTCGCCGCTCACTGCACTTAGGTTTTGTGGAAAAAAATCTAAATTCGAATGAAGAAAATGCATTTTGAATGACATTCGCGCACCTAATTCGTGATAATTTTTCAATAATTCAGCAAAAATTTGTCTGTAGTTTTCGCTCTTATTGTTTCCAAGAAGACTGAAAGATTTCCAGACTGCATATTCTTTCACCAATAAACATTGTGAAAAATTGTCATCACTCAATAGCTTTCTGATCTGGGGGCCAACAAATATGCTTTCTTTGATTTTAGCATACGAAATTTTAGGAAAAACCGCTAACAAATATTTAAGTCCTGCACCATCTTTGCCCAGAGCCTTGACAAAGTTTTTAAAAAGGTCCAATTTTATGTGCAGTGGCAGAAGAAGAACGTCATTTGGATCAATTAAATTTAGTTGAATTAAATTCAATTAAATTAAATTAAGTTTATTTGAAATGTCTTGTTTTCGTCGTGAATACTCAGTTCTTTTTGGCCACTCTGTTTTGACGTAATGATGACATGTAGCGCGACTATCCCGTAGACAAAGGAAACAACAATATTTTGTGAAACTTCAAGAGAGATTTATTTATCAATATTTATCAATACACCTGGAGAATGTATATTGACGAGAATGCAAGTCTCAAAACCCTTCCGTACCAATGTTATTTTTGACATTTTATAATGGAATCTAATTGGACTTCTTCAATCAAAATCACGCCGTCTAGTTTATACTAGAAAAACGCTAGAAATTTTAATTCACATAGCCATAATGCAGAATTTAGTTCATTCAAAAAAAAAAAAAAACCAAGACAGACATTGGTGAAGTAAAGAAAAATTCTCAATTTAAATTTTTTAAAAATACTAATTCTTTGAATTAATCCAAGATTGATTTGAGTTATTAAGGCAAAATAGATTATAATTTTTCATCAACATTCTCGCAGTACTGTCTATAGCAGAATTTTCAACATTTCCTCTTAGAAATGTTAAAGATTTCGAATTTTGAGAAGAAATTGTTCAGTATAATAATTTTACCAGTCATTTAAACAGCAGACGTTTGAAGAGATACCTTTTCAATGCTCCTTTTAAGTGTAATGTTAAATATTGCAGAGGTTTAAAAGAATGCCTTCATGATGATGTTGATGAATTACAAGAAGTCGAATATATAAATTTGTGATTATTTTAAGCTTTACATTAAATCTATTTTACAAATTTTGTCAGGAAAAAAAAATAGATTATGCATGTATAAAGACCACCACTAACTAGAATAAATTCAAATTCTCTAATTGTGGTCAATATACTAAATACCTCTTTAATTTCATTTCACTCTTATATTTTCGATTATGACGTTTAATTTTTCCTTTCCAAACTGCATGGTATTTCATGTCATTGTACAGGGTGGGCCATATGAGTGTTGGCGATTTAATTCTTCAATTTCTCGGTAACGCGCGGCGCGGGGTGGCGGGTCGATATGTTGTTCGCTGCGCCGTTTCCTGGAAATTTAGTCGCCATGGAGCCGTACACGCGAGTGCAGCGTGCATTTTGTGTCCGAGCGTATTACGAAAACAATAAATCAGTGATTACTGCACGACGTTTGTATCGGCATGAACACGGTTTACACGATTTAAGTGAAGTTCTAAGCACCAATGTGATACGAAAATGGATCAGAATGTTCGAAACAACCGGCTCAACAGTACCAATTACGGTTCGTGGTCGCCCAGTTTCTGCAAGATCAGCCGACATTGTGGAGCGTGTTCGTGTTTCAATTCAGCAACAATTATTGCAACATGCTAACAGATTTTTGGTGCCAGCTTTGCAAGAACTTCAAGGCAATACCTCGAGGATGTGGTTTCCACAGGATGGGGCCACATGTCATACGGCTAGGGTATCCATAGAGCTGCTGAAAAATGTTTTTCCTGGAAAACTCATTTCGAAAAGGGGGAATATTGAATGGCTCCCACGTAGCCCCGATCTCTCTCCATGCGATTATTTTCTATGGGGCTACCTCAAATCGGTAGTCTACGAGAATAATCCGACCAATTTAGAGCAGTTGAAGAGGAACATTATTCAGGAAAGTAACAAAATACCGAGAACAACTTTTCAACGAGTTTTCCAAAATTTGCGACTTCGGTTCCAAGAGTGTCAAGCAGCCGAGGGAAGCCATTTGGACAACATTATTTTTAAGTCTTAAAAATTTCCATGCTTCTACTTTTTAAAAACACAAATATATTTTTTTATGTTTCGTAGTTTTTTTTTTAATTGAATATTTAAACCGCCAACACCCTTATGGCCCACCCTGTACTAATTTAGGATATCATTGCGCAGTTTTTTATTGATCATGGGCGGCAATGCCGAATGTTTTCATTACTTTGTTTTTTTTTTTTTTTTGTTAGACTTCGATCTCCGTTATTCGGTTTTGCGAATAATTTTGAAAACAATATTGCCAAAAAATCTACATATTTGCCAACAAACAAAAGCATTATCGTCAATTTTTACATTTTCATTTCGACGACGAATTTTTTTCCTTAAAAATTTTTCCTATTAACGTACCTTTTCTTATTAACTGTACTTCTAATGTCCGTTTTTATTGTTGTAACATCTCTACCCTACGGTAAAGCAAATTATATTAGTCTCTTATAGGAAGACAATGCAATAGTATAAATTCTTCGGTGTATTGCCAACTAGCGTTTAAATATTATTACACTTTTTTGTATTGCACTTATATTGGATAATACAGTAATATATTGAATAACTTCTTTACTGCTCGCCCTGTGTAATAGACAAGAATGCAAAGGTGCTGTTAAACTCTTACATTGACTCGGTTTCTATTCCCGTATATGAGATTTTTGGGAAAATATGATACCATTTGGAATTGAATAGAAAATACAAAACTGTTAAGTTTTGGAATAATACCAAATAACGTAAAGAATATGAACTGATTATCGATCATCAATGGAGAGCATTCTTGCAGTGATCCTTGTAGGTTTATGTCCCGGATATTCTTTGGAATCTCTGTTAACAGCTAACATTATCCCCCCCATAGATTAACAGTCACCGTTAAAACACTGTTGACTCATAAAGTGGTGATGGTAAAATCGTGGCTTAGGGCACTGAATTTCGATTTCACAAACTGGAGTTTCGGAGTTCGAGGCTTGGTGACCCCAAATTTTAATTAACCTTTTTTTTGTTTACTGAAAATTTTTGCAAATATTAAAAATAAACTTATAAGCACATTAAAAACGTCTTTATAATTCTGGTCTTCACTTTCTGATCATCAATTTCTGATTTCAATTTCTGGCGGTGTTGCAGCTTTTTGATAATCACCTTCATGGCATTGTATGATGCTAATGCGTAATGTTCCAATACATTGCCGCAGTTCATTAACAATGTTTAAATGCGATTTTCCATCTAAATACAGAGTGGTGCACAAATCGCGCTACGGTGTAAGAGTAATTGTCAATGACGTCCGTTATTTAAAGACATTGAAGGAGTTTTCTTACTTAGAACTGCGCCGAAAACGTATCCGTTTCAATGAAATGGAGCAACTGCGAACATAGCCCTGCCGGTTATGGCGCAACTCCAACGAAAATTCCCAAACAAATTGATAGCCAGAAACTCCTCTTCCTGCTTTTTATGGGGTTATGTCTAGCAAGTGATGTACAAAACGAAACCAAGGAATTTCATTGAGTTGGATCAGTCCTTTCAAACAATCCCTCAATGAATAATTTTCTGATCAGGTACCGCATATGTGTGAATGAGCATGGAAGTCACTAACGGTCTGTCATCTTCAGAATCAGCTTAGTTATTATATATAATAGTTATAATTATAGTTATAGTTATATATAATAGTTATTATATATAATAGTTATAGTTATTATATATAATAAAATGGAAGTTAATATCCAATAAACGAAAAAATGAATGAAATACATTGTTTAGAAAAAAGTAATTTAAATATTTTATTGTAGCTTAATTGGTGCGACACACTGTACAAGACAATAACATTATGGCGTTTGAATTCCATTTCGATAACTTTTTTAACTGCGACGTATGACGATAATGAGCTGTCATAAAACATTTGTTTGCTATTACAGCATAAAATTGGTATCAGTTCGATCACCTACCCCTGTGTATTATATATGAGCAGAGACCCCCCATTTCTTTGTTGATAAGTCTTTGAGCCATTTGCAATGCTGTAGCTTATAAGTAGCAGAATTTGTACAAAATGTATTCAGTAAGAAAAAACTTGCACATACAAGCTCCAATACTTTTATAGAATTCTCCTATATTTTTACTTTTATTCATTAATTATATAGCGAATATAGCGCCAAAATATAGCGCCATTTTGTATATATGTGGGAGGAAATCAATCAATTTGTACAAAAGTATACACAAAATCGCTTATATAGAGTGGCGCATAATTAACGTTAACGGCGATTGGATGCGTTCTTGTGCATTATTTGGGAAAAGACGTAACATATGCAAAATTCTTTGCAAAGACCGCCTAGACATCTCTAACTGCTAAGAAAGTCGCCTGATGGAAGTTTCGGGGTTTTGCACGAGGTCTTTCAGCGCGCGGGAGATCACAGACAGCTCCTTGTTGCCCAAAACGCTGAATCAATCGGTAAATTGTTGGAGCGCCAGGAGCATTTCGAGCATGAAAGAAAATTCGATGTGATCTAAATAATAAAATACTGATTTTCAAAGTAAAATTGAACAATTTTGGTCCTTTGTTTTGTGGTGAGCCTTTCCATCATACACTTCCTAGGTATTATTTAGTTAATTCTGTAAAGAGACGAAAAAAAAAGACTTAAACAAAAAATGTATTCACTGATAAAATGTTAACGTTCCTTATGCGCCACCCTATACAATACACATTTCGTACTTGCTTTCTATTACATTCAGTACATAACACATGATGTTAATTGCTTTGGATATTTATTGTTTTTTACAAAGCTTGGAAATTATTTTTAGCACAATGATACTCTCGTAATGTTTTGGATTCAGCCTCAAAATTCAATAGGTTTGCCAAAATACCTTTTTGGAAATGTAACTACAGAATTTTTTGTTAAACATTAAACAGATTTTATTAAACATCTGTAAATACTGTTTATGCCAGAATTGAATTTTATCGATTGTCTCTGAACTATTATCGCAAGTGGTCATGAGTTTACTGACACTACTGTGTGGTAAAGTTTTACTCTGCCACCATATTTGCTCTAGCAGTCGTGTTCGTAATGGTTAATATTTCGTGACAAATAATCCAACCTTTGCTACTTCAGGCAGTTCTCTTTTGGAAACCCAACCGACATAAAGTGCATCTCTGAAGGTAATAAAATAAACCCCTAGTTTTTCTTCATACAACAGAATTAAACTCTCGTCTTTCACTTCTCATATATACAAATAATTGCTTATTTGCGCCCCCGCCTTAACAAATACAATTATTTGAAAGCAATTAATACAGACACGGAATCACATTCTGATATCGAGCACTGTGTCCAAAAATTAAGAAAAATCTTTATAATTTTAATCGCCTTCAAGTATTTTCTCTGAAACAATACATTTTTCCAATCCTGAAGCATGCCACATAGTCACAATCTAGGATAGCGTTCAGACCGTGCTGCGGTTCACGTTGAATCTCTTCAATCCACTGGGGACACCGTTGCCCAGAGAGTTTTTTTGAGTCTCCAGCAATCACACGGTTCTAAATCAGGCGTATACGGTGGGTGTGTTGAACTTACGAAGATCTTATGCAATCTTAGATGGCGCATTACTATGGTACAAAAACCAAGAGTTTTCCACCGTTAATCCGGCCTCTCTTTGCCAATAATTTCAGTTAAAAACTACATAGCACAAAAATAATATTCCTTGTTGACAGCTCGAACCGATTCTTAATGCCCAATACGGCGATTAATCATGGAAAACAGTCAACAAAACTTTGATTTTTGAGCGGCTTTGGAGCCATCTTTACGGTCCGGCTGCATCTTTGGCATGAAAAATTTAGTTTTTCTGCTGCCAACCGAGTGCGGTTTGAAATGCCGACATCACCAGCAAAGTCAATGATTACTAATTGACGGTTTTTGACCACCATATCTGGAATTTATGTATAGAGCTTGATCGTCATCCGGTGCGCTCTTCATCTTCAATTCACTCTCGACACTATTTGAATAGTAAACTTCTTGCAATCATCTCTTTCGAACGAAGTTTGTCCACCAGAGAGGAAATTTCTTTCGTAAACAAAATTTAAAACAAATATTTAATGGAACTCCCTCATTCAAAAAAAAAAAAAAAAAAAAAAAAATCAACACATTTTTTGCGCCCCCTGGAATAAAGCGTAGGTCAATCGTTAGTGGCATGTGCGACGTCAAATTTGGCTAAGATATGTACCACAGTGTAACTAGCTAAGAAAAAAAAGTATTTCTGAGATTCGATATACCCGCGTAATTTTTGAACTGATTTTTACAGTTTGCTGAAAATACATTTTAGAAAAATAAACAAATCAATAATCGATAGAGTCGGAGGGTATTCGTTTAGAATCCATTGTTAGAATCCTATATTTAAATTACTAACCAGCTACTGTACCAAAGCTTAGATCATTTCAAACTAGTTCGCATCGCCAACTGATCCAAAATTATCATCATTTTTATTTTTTAAATAAATTCTCAAATGTCTTCATAAATTCATTGAAAATTTGCACATCATACTTTTCTTCTATGCTCTAACTTAGGTCTGTAGCTGGAAGAGATCAACTTTTTGCTTTGCAATTAGAATTTGTTCGACAGATTCATGTGAAATAAGTCCAGTAGCAATGTTATATATCGCTTAGAACAACTTCACCAATAAAAAAGACCCTAAACACTGAAATATTTTTATCATAACTTTTAAAATATCAAAGAGAATCCGCTAAAACTTACGGCTTTAATTGAGTAAGCTGGTCATGCCTATTGTGGTATCGCCCATACGCAATGGCGGATTTGAACAAAATTAGTGTTTGCCACAATTTACAATTCATAGGCTGCATTAGCCTAAAATTAGATAATAATTTGTGGACTATAACGCAACTTGTAGATGCCATGACTAAAACTATGAACAAATTAAATATTTCGAATAGTTGTCTAGATGTGTAAATAACAAAACAAATCTATTTAATTTCGATAAGAAGATTCACAACGTTTAATAATAAATTGGCTCACCTGACCGAAATTTCTGTACTTGTTTTTGCGCAACTTATGCGGCAAAAAAATAAAAGAATATAAAATTAAGAAAAGCAACGGGTAGTTTCATCGCTTACGTCAGTCATTGCCTTTAAAATGAATCCGGAAACGCTATTTCGCAAGAGCCGCCGCTTACGTGTTTTGATTGGGTTTAGTTCCGCACATTGTATACAGTAGATATAAAAGAACCGGACAGAGTTTATCCTTTTTGCTGCCTTTTTCTCTAGCCGCATTTGCCACATAGAACTTTTGATTTATTTCCAATTTCTAATAAGAATTTTTGCCATAAAATGGTATAGCAACAATTCCAGCAATCGCCCCTGCACCTGGCAAATGGTTAGAGGTCTTAGAATCTAAGCATAACAACAGTACATGAAAATATTTATTATTGGTGTTTTCCAAATCAATCATATTTACCAGTAAAAACACTCAGCTGGCATATTGTTGTACGCATTAATAACAACAACAACAGCTTCAGCAACATTGGGTGGAAGGAATGCGACAAAAACTGCGGCACTCGCCCTAAAAACATTTCTTTTTCTATTTCAGATTGTGCACCATGTGCTACAGCATTGGCATCGGCCTGTTGCTGCTTTGCCACGTTTTTGCCCCACAACAAAAGACCTTTCCATCGTTTGCTCAATTGCAAATTCTTCTCTTTAATGAATACAAAACACACAAAACGCGAAACAACAAAAGCCAAATTATACAAAAATCTCTTATTTTGCAAATGTTTTCGAAATCTTTTCTTAGTTTGCACTCGGAGAGGAGTTCAGTTCTAGTTTGCCTAAGAGTGCGTGTGTTGTTTGTGTCCTCATAAGGGTTTCCTTTGCAAAGGATGTTGTTCCAATTGTCGTCTGTTGCTGGTAGCAAAACACCAGATGATGCTCGATTTCTTCATAGCGTTTTTATTTTCAACTGGGCCTGTGTTCATTCATTCATTTGTAATTTGAAATGATGTTGTTGGTGTTGCACTCGAGATATTTTGAGCTGAGAGCGAAATTGATTAAATTCTTATTGTGCAGGCATTTGGGAAAAATATTAGCGAAAGTATTTCGGTATTATTTGCAATCTCGTTCTTCACCCCCAGTTTCTGTAAGTTTTATTTGATTTTGTTACTGTCGCTGTAGTTGCTGTTTGTTTGCCTTTTTTTGCAAGGGAAATACCAGCAAATCGGCAAAATAGCAAATTTTTATGCCACAACATGTCAGCATCTGGTTACAGCTTTGTTTGGCTTTTCGTTCGCTTGCACATGTTGTTATTGTTGCAAAACATTATTTAGTGTTGACAAAAATTTGAGATTATGATTTAATCTCGACAGTATCGGGCAACAGTTGCAGATAAATGCAACCGGAAAATGGCTCCGCTTGCACAGGTTGTGTTAGGGCACAGTTCGCATTTGATGATTACATTTTCAAGCCACAGGATATTGCAAAATTTTTCCTATTGTCAAATCGTTATACTGGATGCCGCTATATATTTCATATCGATTATTATTTCATGGCATTGCACAATTATGCTCATACTTTTTATTCAGTGCTACTGTGTATTCTATCATTAATTTCCTTGAAATTGGCCAAAAATTTCATTGAAGTTTTCAGGATTTCCCGTATTGTGTTATTTTCTTTATTAAAAAACATCGACCCTTCTCACCCGACTGGTATCCTAATGTAGTGAAATCGATGTCCTTGTGGAGATTGACAAAATAATGAGCGCGGTGGAACCCAATAAAAGAATTTGATTGTACCAAGACATATCCTTCCTCATTTACTGCATATTAGTTTCTTCCAACAAATCAATCAACATCGCAGAAACAATAAATGACAGCAGAAAAAAACGATTTCTAAAATCGAAACTTTTTGCAGAAACCGGAAATTAAAACAGTCATTAAAAATGATGGTAACGATGGAAATTTACATTCTCTGCCTTGGCCTCAACTTAATAATATTACAAATCAGAATCGTGTCATTACATAACACTCTAATATATGCAACTGTCTGTGAATATGAATAAAGTAATATAATGGAAAGGGAAAATAGCACAAATAGGACGGATGAGCAGCTGAGAGAAAAAACAATTCTAATTAATTCAAGCAACGTATTTGTATCCTTATCTACTGCGAAAGTCAATTGGTCAATTGGACTTTTCAATTGAAAATAGCCAAAAGCAATTGAAATGTAAGAGATGAATAAAAGAAAATGAGCAAAAAAGAAACACAAAACTGAAGAACGTAGTAAAAAGGAATATGTGGTACGATGGCAAGAGATGGCGATGACGAATTTTGAAAGACCTTCGTTATGACAATTTGAAAAATGTCATTCTTTTTGATTTTATAAGCCATTAATGTATACATATAAGTTGAACTTTCTTCGCATTTGCGAGTATTCGGCGGCCTACGATCATGATATAACCCGCATATAATGTTTCTAATGGCAGATTTGGAATATAAACTCCAAAAACAAAATGTGGGCGTAATTTTGGAAAGAGTTACGTATTTTATACCTTACAATAATTTTCCTTATGGACATTTGTAAGAAAAATTTTAAGAGAGAGGGAGACGACATACTTACCTATTAAGATATTATAATACGTTCAGCTGTTATGGTTCGTTAGACATCGCATAATTTCCTTCAAAATCGGAAAAATCCACTTCCCTATCAAAGAAGAAAAAAATATGCTGCCCTGAAGAATATAAAAGATGGTCCAAAAATCGATTTTTTAGAGAGGCGCACAAATCGTGCTATTGTCAACTGTTAATGGGGATCTTCATTTAAAGATGTTGAAGGAGTTTTTTTACCCAGAACTGCGCCGAATATATATCCGTTTCAACAGCATTTGGTTCCAATAAGATGGAGTAACTGAACACATAGCCAGACTGGTTATGGCGAAAATTACCAAACAAATTAATATCCAGAACAACCACTTTACACTGACCCCAAGGTCAACTAACCTGACTACACCAGACTTATTCTTATGGGGTTATGTTAAGTAAGAGGTGTGCAAAACGAGGCCAAGTAATTTGTCTGAATTGAAGCAGTCCATTAAAATAATAATAATAATAGTAAGCGATCCCGCATGGAGCTAATTTACTGTCTATCATCTTCAAAACCATCTTAGTTATATAAAATTAAACTGAGTTTTCTACACAATAAAATATGAAGAAAAAAGAAATACATTGTTTAAAACAAAAAAGGTATTTGAATTTCTTATTGTAGTGCATTTGATGCGCCACCTCGTATTTAAAAATGAAATAAAGCCAACGAATCTCATCTTTTTTTCGACTACTGTTTCTATATTATTGGGTTGCTCGGAAAGTTCGTTTGGGTTTTAAAAGAAATTTATTTACAAATTTAGATAAAAGAAAGTAATTATTTTAATTTATTATGTAATCCGCCCCTTTTTTAATAAATTTTTCCCACCTCTCTGGGTGCTTTTGAATTCCTCAGTTATAAGACTCGCGTGGTTTTCTGAAAAAAAACATTCAATTCGATTTTTCACTTTCTCGTCGTTATGGAAATTCAAATCCTTCAAGTGGTGGTTACTCATACTGCGAAATAGGTGATAGTCGGACGGGGCGAAATCTGGGGAGTACGGTGGGTGAGGTAAAGCTTCCCACTCAAGCTTTAACAGTTTCTGATAGGTCCACAAGGCAGTGTGAGGTCTCGGTGAGAGACTGAGGTACCCACATAGGTTGCCTACAAATCCGACCTATTTTAAGATTCCGTAAACGGTTAAGATTGATTTTTTTGATTACAATTGATTAACAATAATTAAATCTCTCACCTTCTCGAAAACAATTTCTTTTGGTCGTCTTGATCTGGGAGTGTCCATTACGAAGAAGTCACCCGTATAAAATCAGTCCGTTTGCTTCATAAACAGACCTTATTTTACGGCTGGCTTCAGCAGTTCTTTTTCCATTTCGGAAATACATATTACTGCATAATATGCCCAAAATGTTCTTTCTCGCTCATTTTTTTTTAACGCTATACCCACTCACGGCTAGAACGAGAACACAGGTAAACAGTTTTGAGAAGGGGTGAGAGGAAGTTATGATAGTGTTTGGAGGAACTGTTCGTCATGAGAAGTGACATATGATGAACTAACACGATCCACACGATAAAAAGAACAAACATTGCCTTTATGTATTTATAGAACATGATGTTTTCATATGGCTACCTCGGCTGGTTTCTCACTAACGATTCCTATCAATTCTATTTTCCAAGATCTTGTTGACGGTGTTGGGTTCTATCTCAGGAATCGTGCAGACGATATTCACCGTAACGATCTAAATCGTATCTGTAAAAATTTGACTCAAGTACATGCAGCCTACGTTAAACAAAATTACGCTTAAAGCAGTTTCAAAAAAAGAAATGATGCAAACATTCCACAATTCACAACGAATTTATCGACATAGCCAATAAAATAAAAATGCGCCTTTTCAATGAAGATGCTTTTTCGGCCAAATTCTAAGTCCATTTGAAACTGCTGTCAACCCCAAACTGAAAAACTATAATGAAATGGATGCTCGTTTGCTTTCAATTGTTGATTCAATTGAAACGTTTAAACGAATAATCCGATATATTTTGGCGAGTCGATATTCCTGGCTTTAGCAGCACATTCTTCACTACAGCAGCCACATTCTCGTTGGTATTTGCAGTAAGATCACGGAGGCCGTAAATGTAACCCACTAACAAGCCATTCTCACGAAGCTTTTCCACAAATTTCCGTGCAGTAACAATGGTACTGATTTATTTTATTTTATTGTTATAGGGTGATTTATTTAGACTAAAATTCATTTTCAATAAATGCAAATTTTAGGCAACGTCGCAGGTTTTACGTTGTTTATGCGAAAGGCAACTCATTTCTTTTCGCGGATATGATTCTAACTAGCAGTCAAGGTTTCAAATGGAAAAAATTGTATCGTGATGATTTATGAGTTCGTATTGATAATTTTGGGACCTGCCTACTTCTATGTTGCATTAGTTAAAGTTAAACTGTTAAGTGGTTTCTGAGTCTTTATCGAGAATTATTGCACCTTAATTTATCGTTAATCCCGGTCTTTTTTTTTTAGTTTCGCAGTTCCGAGAAATTTTGTATAGGAATTCCTGCAAATTTCAGTTTATTTCGGATGGTTTTTAGATATATATCTTTAAAATGGCAGTAAAGAGCTGAGGTAATGAAATTCGAAATACACTCGTATAACATTAAGGTAAAAATTAAAACCATTTTGCAAGTTATCTATTATCGACAGCAACAGATTCCCCAAACTTAAGGAAACGTTTTTGGACGAGCTCTAATTTGTTCTAAACCATATTTTATAACAGCTCACCACTAGTATTTTTGTAGAGATTACTAAAAGAGATATTTTGACAGATATGCGTTTTTTTTCAATGATATAAAATGCATTTTTGTAAGTTGGTTATAATTTTCAAGACATTGTTCGGTATATCCGTCAGAAAAGATTTTTTAGCTATGCTTGCTACGAAATTATATGCAAACGAAGGTTTTTCGGACTTTAAAAATCCATCTAGTTCTTCTGTCTTAATTCTAAAGATATATTGGGTTAATTAAGTTTTATGATATGGACATCATTTAGGGGACTTTGAAACGTCAAATTCATTTTAATTAATGAGGTTTTTTTTATATCTCCTAAACTAGATAGCTATGCAGCCAAATTGCTACAGCGACTTCCAGTCTAGACATGGACAATGTTTTTGATTTCCCCAACAGAAGTGTGAGGAAAAGAACAAAAATCAAAGATTAGGGGGTCTTGAGTTGGAGTGACTTGCCTAGTTGGAACTAAAATTCGGAACTGAAGTCGACTATATTAAAATAGACACTTTTAGCTGAAGATTTACACAAATACGCACTATTTCCTAAGTCTCCACCACTACACTTACTGCTCATCTTAATGATTAGCAAACGATTAAATTATTTGAGGCGATAATTGGAGAATATTTTGAACAAATAATGAACAGAGATTGTTCTTGGGTGTGAACAATTAGGATTGAACTTTCAATTAGGTGTATGATGTTGACCGATTTAAATTTTATTGCCGGCTCTTTATCTCCTATTACTTGGAAAATAGAAATATATAGATACAGAGGTTTCAAAATTGACGGTCTGGCAAGGCTGTCAGCTGTTAAACACCTGCCATCTGAAGTGTTATTTATTTAGCGAAGAGTTTGCCATATACGAATATGAATCGCTTAACAACCCAAGAATGCGTAAAAATAGCTAAAACTTACTACAAAAGTGGTGATTCAAATGTGGAATTTCGATCGAACAAAATTTTTCTTGAGCGTTGAAGCTCATTCCTCACTCGGTGGTTGCATCAACAAGCAAAATTGCCGCAAATGTCGCTCGGAGAATCCAGAAGTGTTTGTGGAAAAGCCATTGCATCCGACAAAAAGTGACTGTTTGGTGCGCATTACTGGAGTCTGGAGTTGCCACTAGGCCGTACTGTCTCAAAAGGATGCAATGCTGCATCCAATCCAGAGATGGTCATTTCGTACAAAATAGCAAGGTCCAGATATTATAATGAAATGAAAGCTTCAGCGAAATCATAGCTTCATGTACGTTATGTTTAACTTTACTTGAAAACGAAAAATGGATAACTCTGTGTTATAAAATCAATCTTTCTGGCTATCACTGGAGTCGAAGGATATGAGCTTCAGGTATTAATCTTTACTGGCAACATATAGATACTCTCCGATATTTCATGTGTATATTATTCTATAATACTAAGTATTAATAAACGAACTTTAAATGGGTAACTTTAATGGGTAATTGGTATGAAAATTGTAGTTGTGATATAATGCGCCCAGTTGGCCACATGTTGTAAGCACAACTGGCGCTGTGGGATGAACCAAACGTAATTTTTCTTGATTTTAGTTGCATTTTGGGTATCTGTATACTTGGCGATGGAGAATACAAGAATGGGATAGCTTATTAATTCCTTCTGAAACAGTGACCTGGTATCAAATATTTCAATTCTGTCTTAATTTGGAATTTGCGGTTGAAAATGTCTTACACATCCCGTTCATGGGGTCACAAGCGAATTAATTCTATTTTTGTCCAATTATTAAATGCACTTGATTAAATATTAGTAATCTATACTTCGCCTATAGTTAACTTCATGACTATACATGACTACTATGGGCAACCATTTTTTAGACGCATCAATGATAACTCAGATAATTCTGTGAACTTTTAATAAAAAGTTTTCCGATAGCACCCGATAATACTGTAGCATCACATTCAGCACAATAAACTTTCCACGTAAATTTCTGCAAAGCGATGTATAGAAACATGATAATATCTCCTAATGATTACTAATGATTCTCTTCATTTGCAAGCTGCAAACAAAAATCTTCAGCGAATTCAATTTATACACCATATAACCACTTTGTTTGTGGTAAAGGATATGAAAAGGATATCCAGATGTATTCAAATTAAAGCGAAATGAAAAAGGAGAACTAAATTACAACTCAACTCGTTAATGTCCGCCACTATTAAGATATTGGTTTCCTATCTCTGCTGTTGTAACACCATCTCTGCTATTGCCTTTCGGATGAATTCGTCGATGAAGTGTGTGAACGAGCCAAATGATTTTTTACTTTTTGTTGGTTTGATTTGCGAGTTGCCAAAAGCCCTTCGCATAGCTCAACGTTCGATATTAATAATATTTGATATGTTATATTTTATGGTGTCTTAATTGAGTTTGGCACTTTAAGTGCTTCTTTGGCTCTCTGGTTTATTATTGATAAGTGCTGTCAGTGTTTTCGCAAGTCCCCTCTGTTGCGAAGCAAGCGGTAAAATATGAACAATTATATTCTTGCCACACTTCTGTGCGGTAAAAGCGAGTATGTGTAGTTTGTGCACTTTGCCCAAATGTTAGTAATTCGATACTTTTTGTGCTGCAAATATTTCCTTTTTGCAAAAAATCAACAGAAAATATAGGCCTCTTAGGATATCAACACCCAGTCACATCGAGTTCAGGCACTCAAATCGATACAATCCATGCACTCACACAAGGAAGAGGCTCGCATTGCAACCCAGTGGCACTACACGTGATTAAGTATCGGATATATGAAAGTCCATCAAATCCGAATTGAGGAGCGTATGCCAAAAACAACAATACCCACATGCACTACACACACGAGTACGTACAGTGAACAATCAGTCAGATTTTCTTTCCCTCTGCGGCCACGGCAATTTGGGTGAATGGAAACAATTGGAAATGAAATTGGAATGTGCACATATGGCCATTGTAGCAGTTGTGCGGTTGATTGTGTTTAACAGTTTTCCTTTCCATTCGAAACTCCACTACCTGAGTTTTTCATAATTTTCCTGTGTGCAGTGTGTTTTCTTTCCACAGTGATCCTTAATGCATACTCGTATGATGGCCTTCAGGAAACCCTTAGATGTCCTGTGCTTAGAATTTTTCATTTTTTTTTTTAAACCAGCCCAAAGTTCAAAGACCTCAATTCCCCTGTTTTCGGCAATGAAATGTATGCAACAAATTTGACATGCTGAGGCCAGCGTCTATGATGTGCCTGTTAGAAATGTGTGAGCGAGGGGTTCTGCAACCAGACGTAGGTAGAAAAGGTAAAGAACGCGCTCGCTAGAAATGATTTGATCGATATTGTTTTGGTTTAATGTTTGAATGCTTGAATTCATCATCATAATCGAGGAAGAGCAATATTAAAGAGAGAGAGAGAGAGACAGAGAGAGAGAGTTGGCAAAAGGCGCGTGCGCGCCTTTTTCTGACCCTTAGAAATTCATAACAGCTGTTGGTTTTTTCAGCTTCTAATTCTTTGTCTGATAGTTTATGGTATGAGTTCGTGTCCGGATAAAGCAACAATTGAGATGAATTTAGAATACGAACATCTTGCCAAGCTGCTGAAGATGAGACCTTCCCTGCACATTTGCGAGCAGGGTGAGCCTGATAACATATTTCGTCGCCGATATAAATGATTGTGATAAAACGTTTCCTAGGAATAACACCTTCTTAAGTTGTCATTGTCGATGATAGGTAGAAACATTGAATATTTTGATAGACGGAAAAGGCTGTTATCCAATTGAGTAATATGAAGCTTATGCTTAAGGGAGTTCATTTAAGGGCTCTCGAGTTAATTCCCTTGCTATGTATATTAAAAGGTGGAGAGCATTTTAAAGAAACAAAGAAGAATTAAGCCCCGTATGATATGTCTGGCAGGCTTTAGAACGTATAATTAAGCGCATTTTATTTATTTCGGTGAGGCATTTGAGACTCACTTATTTTGATATACAAAATCTATTTGAAAACATCAAAAAGTTATAGTCGAATGTAGTTGGCATCCAATGAGAATAAAGATAAGATATAGTATATTTAACAGGCGTAAAAATTATCAGTTTTGTTGTGCAAAAAAAGTTGTAGAACAATTGTTAAACTACACAGCCAGACGATAAAGGACTTGGAGTGGCTTTCGAAAAGATCTTAGTGATTGAATTGCTACGATGTTTACATAAACTGCAGACTGGACTGCCATCGTGATCGTTTTTTAGACTTGAGTAGATTGAAATCAAATCAATTCAAAAACAAAATTAAGCCTGTTTGAAAAGAAAAGTATACGGCAGATCTGCAAATACTGGTTCACTATATATAACGCAAGGAACTGAAGAAGAAATACATATTTTTCAAAATTAGGTTTTATTCATTTTATTCAGCCTAATTTAAGAGTGATGCAACCAGTCTCACATTTCCCTAACATTGGTATGCCTTTTCCATAAGAACATTTGTCAAGACGTCACAAGGTATTTCTGAAATCGCATTTAATATGTAGCTTTATTTTACAATAGTTCTCATTCAACCGACTCTATTTATTTATTTTCAATACATTGTAGTCTACAAGCTTTTAATCAAATTGAATTTTTAAAGACTATTTCATAAAACATTATAGAAACTGCTTAATTCCTAGCGTTTATTCAAAAACAAATAAAACTATGCCTCCAACGTTGACAAAAAAATATGTGGCGTCACAAAGTCAATTTGAATTTTATTTCTGAAATCATCAATTGCCGATGTTAGAATTTTGCTTCAAGATTTAAGAAATAACTAATATTTTTATTATTCATCCTTTATCAAGTTACTTTAAAACAAAAACGCCAAATTGAAGATGACTGAGACAGAAGTTACGATATGTAATGATAATTATATATACGAGCACATTCACTAAGAAGTTACGAGACTGAGAAAAAATAAATATATTTTCTGCGAAATTCGACTATGTTGATCAACATAGTCTGCCTTAACAGTGATATAATCAAACTAAGGTTTCTTTGACATTTTAAGATTGTCGAAATATGCTTCACTTTCCACAATACGAGTACTCTCATAATTCGTTACAAATGTTTTTCCTGCAACATATTTTTAAGGTTTGCAAACCGATAATAGTCATTACGGTCAGATCTAGACTACATGGACAGTGGGCCAGAATTTTGAACTACGGACGACAGTTCTTTTTCATTTAGCAGACTGCCTATTCGATCCAGCAATGTAACAGAGGAGCACATTTTAACTGCTCCAACCAGTACTCTCAATCAGTAACACATTGGTGTCATTTGTTCTACTATTAGCACAGGCCGTACCTGTTTAGGCAACGATTTTTTCGCGTCTGAAAGTTCATCGCATTTCGAAAAGATGCCAGCTATTTCTTGCTATTTAACTTTTGATTATCGAGTTAAATTTAGAGCGTCTAATGCGCTCAGCATCATTGGGGACTGTGCAACTTCGTTTAAAATAAGTAAGCCATTAAAAATAGTTATTTTTAACTAACATATAAGGTTATTCATTTAGTGATTTCAAAACTGCCGGTCTGGCAAGGCTGTCAGATGTAAAATACCTGTTATCTGAAGTATTATTTAGTTAGTGAAAGGTTTGCCAATTACGAATATGGATCGTTTAACAATCGAAGAACGTGTAAAAATAGTTAAAATTTACTACAAAAGTGGTGATTCAAACGTGGACTACAAAAAATTTTCTTCAGCGGTGAAGCTCATTTCTCACTCGTTGGTTATTAAGCAAAAACAAACTTGCCGTATGTGGGACTCGAAGAACCTAGAAGTGATTGTGAAAAAGCCATTTCATGCGACAAAAAGTGAATGTTTGGTACGCATTACGGTCTGGAGATGTCGTTGAGCCGTATTTTTTCGAAAACTACTTCAAAAGGATCCACTACTGCTGCAACCACCCCAGAGACGGTCATTTAAATGACGTTAGATTTAGTACATAATGGTGAGGTTCAAGCATTATAATGAAATAAAAGTTTCATCGAAATCATAGCTTTATGTTTGGTTTATTTAACTTTACTTAAAAACGAAAAATGGATAACCCTATATTATTGTTGTGCTCTAATGGTATATCATCTCATAAAGAGCAATGTTTAATCAACACATATATGATTTTAGATTATTTATTTAGTTTGTTGTAAATATATAAGATTATACGCTTTCTGTTTGTATCGGATATCATTCATATTTTCAATATACAACAGATTTATGGTTGTTAATCAGAAAGTTTGAATGAATCTTTCTAACGCTTGCATTAATCAATTTTCCTCCGGCGTTTAGCGCTTATTAGTCATGGTACTGGTTACATTCACTTCATCTTTTCTCAGCTTATGTTATACTATTTTGAAGAGATAGCAAAATAGGTTGTTAGATTGCTTAATGTCTCACCTAAATCGAAGTGTGTCTAAAACTTGCCTAATTTAAGTGAAGAGTGGAGGTTGGTGAGACTCTTTCTGCAAAGAGTTAGCTGCTTTGCACGAAGGCCATTTTCAAATGTACCTTAAAATAGTTTATTCCTGAGGTAGCTTCAGAATCAGCAAAGGTGATCTATATAGATCTGCTTTTGTGAGGTTTTCTAGGATGTGGCTTAGTTTGAAGATTAGTTCCGTCGCTGATATTTTGAGGCTATGAGGACGCTTGTAGTATTTATCTGTGGATATTTTATCTTGCCAACAATAAATAGACATCCAAATCTATGCACTTTTGTACAGCAAAAACAGACAACAAATCAAATTGCAAATCATGAATGAGATTTGGGAGAGCTGCTCACATTCACTTAACTTACACGTCTTCTATTCTTTTACGAGTATTCACTTAATGGGATTTACTGTTTGACGACGATTCCGAACGTCACAGTTTGAGAAGCATTCGATTGCTCGCCTATTCGAAACGTTCATCAAACACATTGAAATGACCACCGCCCGAATAATAATAATTGGCTGTATGCGGAATTGAACCTGCAATAATGCGAACGAAAGTCGCGTGTACGCACCATCGCGTCACGGTCAGTCGGTCACCTCTGTATGACAGCTATGGTAAATGTCACAGTTTTTACGCCATATGCGTTCATGTCCTGAATGGCAATGAATTTAGCTTACATTTTTCTAACATTTTTTGCCAATCAAATAAAAGCATGTTTGGAAGTTCTTTTAATCTAAATGTCAAAACAGATTGAAGGAAATATTAAGCAACTCCATTTTCGGAAACTTTAATAATGCAAAAAAAAAACACTATTAAAAATAATCTTTTAAACAAAATTTATATGACAGAAGTTTAGAAAAAAGTAAAGGCGAGGTCTGTCTTATTCAACATATTTTAATATTCTAAATTTTTTATCAAATTTTAGTCACCAATTATTTTGTTTTTCTTCTTGGATACCCAAATTGTTTGCAATTAAATTGAAATGCATTCAACAACAATTTTAAAGTGTATTAGAAATATTTCATGACCAACCGAAAGTACAATATATTAAATTACGAGATCCTGTTCGAGTGTATTCGGAAATTATAATACTTTCAATTAATCTCTACCTTATCATCAATTCACTTTAACTCTCATTTTCATCAATTTTTGAAATACAACCAAATACCAAATACAACCGAGTAATACAAAATAATATTTTTTAAAAAATCTGTGATATTTACCTTCAAAAGCACTTTTGAATATCTGAAAAACGTAGAGCTTACTATCGCCATAGGATCAATTTATCCTTATAACATGTTCGTCACAATTTTATATCCTGTGTTGATTATTGGAGCAACAAAATGTGTTGTGTATTTTTGCAAATCCTCAATTACACTTCCTTTTTACTGAACATCAACATGCAACCAAAGGATAAAAGCTGCAAAATAAATCTGGTTACAAACAAAAGCACTTGTGACTTCTGAGGATGGAATGCAGTTATTTGCTGTTATTGTTGCTGTTGTTGTAAAAGAAAACAATCCGGAGATGGAGATTGGGGAAAGTAACACTATGATTGGGTATGCTCGTACCTGACATGCAACAATTGCGAGACAACGTTGAGCAACTTTAGACTGAGCCAATCCTCAGGAACACTTTGCTCGTGTCAGTTATGCCTGATGTTGTTGTTATGGCTGTGTGTTGGTAATCCAACACAAACACAACTCTTTACTTAGCAAATTCGAGCAATGTTCATTTGGATTTAACAACAATGATGCAGACGTGGCTTTCCCTCCAAGGAATCGAAAAGAAATACAAAGTTATATTACAACAAACTGCAACAAGGACAATTAAATGCTAAATAGCTGATATGATCGGTTGAAGTGAGCCATTCTATGAATACCCTGCATCAAGTATTATGACATTGTTCATAAAGCGTCAAAATATTTCGGGTGCAGCAATTAGCCCTTGTATTTTAAGAGGTATTTTATTCCAACAACCCACTTGGGAAAGTAGCCGTGATTCTGCTCGGTATAGCAACTATTCCAATCAATGTCTATAGAAGACTTTGCCAAAAGAAAACCTGGTGTCTAAAGTACCAGTTTTGCTCGAACTGCAACTTGCTCAACTGCAAACGAATGGCTCCGATTAATTTCCAGACTTAAACCTATCACCTGCCACACCAAAGTTATAGCTGGCAATGTTGCACTCAGCATCATTGTGGACAGCGGAACTTATGTATACCATATAGGGTTATCTTTTTAGTGGTTTCATAACCGCCGGTCTGGTAAAGCTGTCAGCTGTTAAATACCTGTCATCTGAAGTGTTATTTATTTAATGAAAGGTTTTCCATTTACGACTATGCATCGTTTAACGACCGAAGAACGCGCAGAAATAGATAAGATTTAGTAATTTACAACTGCAAACGAGTGGCTCCGAATAATTTCCAGACCAAAATCAGCTACCACACCAAAATTATAGCTGCCTAAATTTTTCCGGGCAGGAATTTCTTTTCTTCGTTACATAAAACACTACAATATCGACTTCTTTCACAGCTGAAGAAACTGTTGCTAATTCATTTCCAATATTTGAAACCACACAATTTTCGGCTAATAATTCAAATTTAATTAGCATACGCAATAAACATATATAGGTAGCTTTTACTGGAGAATATATCCGTTGTAGGGTTATTCGTTGTACTTGTTGTAGTTTGCTTTTATGCCGACATACAGCATCGGACAAAACTAAAGTACGGAATGCTTTTTACGAATGTCGTTAAACAGCCTTTCAAAATTCGTTTGGATAATTGACTTTTTTTTTATACAACATTCTAGATTACTAAATTATATTTTAAAATAAAACAAAAAAAAACATGAATTCTTCATCAAAAACAATCAAAATTTAAGAAAAAATGTAAAACTCAATGCTTTTAGGCCACAAAACTAAAGCACGTAGCCAATACTACATAACTGAAGACTAGAAAAAAACTCAGTATTTTGTGGCATATCCATTATTTTGTAAAACTTCGGCACATCTTCGAAGCATGGAGTCAATTAAATTATTTAATATGTCTGGAGAAATTTTATTCCAGGCATTTTCCCCATTTTTATAGAGCTCATCCAAATTTTTACAGCTTTCACGTTCTATATTTCGATCTACAATTTCCCATAGATTTTCTATGGGGTTAAGATCAGGCGGTTGCACCGACCATTGTAAAACTTCAATTTTATTTTGTACGAACCACTCTTTCACACACCTAGATGTGTGTTTGGGGCTGTTGTCATGTTGGTACCTCCACTTAATTGACAACGGCATGTGGAAGCATTACATTTTGGAGAATGTCTCTATTAGCGAATCGAAACATTATTCTACTTATTCTATGAATTGGACCAATGCCATGGCTTGAGAAACAGCCCCAGACCAAAACGCTGCCCCCTCCGTGTTTCACTGTGCCTTTAGAATATTGTGGCTTAAGACGCTGTCCTCTGTGCCGCCGAACTAGCCTAAATCCATCAGAACCATTTATATTAAATTTGGATTCGTCGGAGAATAGTACGGTTGTCCATTTTGTAGTGGTCCAATTAATATGTTTCTTCGCAAATTCAATCCTGGCCAGCCTATTTTTCCGTGAAATAAAGGGCTTTTTTGCACTTTTATAAGATTTTAGGCCCCCTTCTACAGCGCGTCTTTGGATGGTTCTGGGAGTAACGTTTAACGATAATTGTGAGGCAATGGTCCTTGACGATGCGAACGGATCCTTTTTTACTAAGCGTCAGTTCGTTTGCTGGTTTTTTGTGGCCGTCCACCTTTATGTACTGTAGCCAAAGAACCCGAAGATCGAAAGCGGCTTATTATTCTTGATATAATACTATGACGAATACCAAATTTTGTTGCTATGGCCGTCACAGATTCACTGTTATTAAAATCAGCTATTACTTTTTCTTTTAAATGAACTGAATATTTATTTCGTGCCATTTATTTAGTGAAATAATCAAAAAAAATCCCCACCACAAACTTGTACGATCTTGTAAGCACAGAAACAATTAGTAACTGAATGCAAAATTTTCTCTATACGCACATAAAGTAATCTTTGAAAAAATAACAATAATTGCTGTTAGTAAATGCAATATTGTATAGAAGAAGAAACATTCAAGAGGTTTCGTGGTTTAGTTTTGTCGCTGCATTTTCGTACGTATTAAAATAAGCGTATAAAAAGTAGTTAAAGCAATAAAACTTTTGCATTAATTTTTAATAAGTGTAGGTTATATTCTTTCAAATATAATTTTTGTTTTTTTGAAATGGGCATTCTTTTTAATTTTATTGAGTGTCTTGACAAAACAGAAGTCCGTGCTTTAGTTTATATATATAATTGTTGATATAATTGTTGTTTCTTGGTGGACAACAAGCCGAACAAAAACGTCTATCGAACAAAACGGTCTATATTTCACCTAAATCGTATCATTCTAATAAAGCCTTTAATGTCATGCAAATATAATGGATTTTTTATCTACACCTTATAAATTTTAAGCGTCCTCAAATTGAGGTACTTTTCGAGATAATTGCAAAAACTCGACAAATTTCATAGAAAATAAAATTCATGAAATGCATTGGCAGAAAGCTGCCTGCCTGAATCAAAGGAATTTCGGTAAAAATTGGTCCACATTTGAAAATAAACTTAATTTTTGGCATGTGATTTTTTCAGCACAATTTCTTTCATATTATTTGTAAAAATAAAGAAAAATCTATTAATTCTATTGTATGCATAAAAAACAAAGTTTTTTTCTACCTATATATATTTAAGAATTGACACGTCGTTTACCGGAGTATGAAAATAGAATACAAAATATTTTAATTTTGACAATGGATATCGTATGTTTGCCTATATATAAGATTGTTCATTGATTTCCCTAATAAAGATTTGCTTTGCTTCCGAATGATGCTATATAAGTGGTGCCTATTCCAGTTGCAAGTCTCAAATTCTCAAATTTTGTACTTTGCATTTCATAAAGTTAATATTTATTTATTAATATTTGCATTTTCTATAGGAACTATCCAGTGTTAGATAAACCGCTATAGATGTAGGGGTTCCTTACTTGCGATGTTAGAGCACAACACCACACCAACTGGTGCATATATTTCCACTTAAGAGCTTTGCGGCAAATAATTTCAGCATACCGAAATTGTTGTCATTTTATAAAACACTTAATCAAAGTTTTTGTCTTTATCGGATCGTATTGAAGTGTTTTATGGGCGACCGAATGTTTGCAATAGTTGTGATGTAACCATTCTGCTTCCTATCAAAATTGATGTAACATTTGATAGCACTCGCGTTCGACGCCTTTTTCCGGTTTGCATTTCCTTTCATCTGCTAACTCTTCATATGCTAAATAAATTTTACTATGCGATATAGTTGTTGCCGCCCTTCTTCCCATTCATATCCAGGAAGTGGTTTAGAAATGAAAGTGTTAAATGGCTGCATCGACCAGAGGGAAGCCAGGCATCAATGTGGAAGGGGTGGGTTCTTGGCCCGAGGGTGAGGAGAAAGTGGACTGATGAATGTGCGAGTTGTGTAACCTATCGTTAAGTATTTGATTGGCATTTGTTGCATTAAAACACAAAAAAAGTTTTCTATTGCAACAACTGATGTTGTTGTCATTGTCGTGCAAAGGGGTATCTTGATGTTTGATTTGCGCTTTCATCTAAGCGTTGTTGTAGTTGTTGTAGATATAGTGTTTAAAATCCGTGAATCCGAGGTACGTTGCTGCTGGCAAGGCTAATGCCGGTCAGTGTCAATGCTTTGGCTCAATTCGCTCGACTGCTGTGTTCTAAACTTTATGTTTTGCTGTTGACGTTGATGCTGTTGTTGTGTCTTTGATAGATTAAAGTTGTCTCCTTTGTAAGGGTTTATTATTTTTTGCTCATAGTTAATAGATCGAAAAGTAGTGAAGCAGCAGAACCATGCGAAAGGGGTGTGTGTGTTGTGTGTTTGCGAGCATACACAGATACGAATGATTTCTTAAATACCGTGTGCGATATTGCACAAACCGAATAATTGTGCTGTTGCTGAATGACAGTGGTTTGGAGGAAGTTTTATCCCATTAAAAAGAGTTTTGTAGGATGTTTAATTCAGAATTAGTACAATTTATTTGCGTAAACTTTGTAATCTTAATATTGGGGGGTACATCAAGTACCCCCTCTGGCACATATTGTAGCTGTATATAGGGGGCGGTGATGGGTTTACAAAAAAAAAAAACCTTTCAAAAGCACCGCACAAATCTAAAAGGATGTACTGCTTCGGTATAGAACATCTGCCGATCCGGCTCGAAGGACCAAAATGATGATGGTGATGCGATAGATATTCTCCCAAAGGATAGAATCGAGGGGAGAAACAAATATAATACTAGTCTGTAAATTTGGGGGGAAAAATATTGAATGCAGAAACGAATCATGTTTTTTAAATAATCTGACATAAAAATCGGGCTATCACGTCTTGTTAATTTTTTATCACATGCTGGCAATACTGTAAAATAGTCAATATTTCACAATTGTTAATTTGACGGAGCCCACTTTCATTCTAAATCTTCATAATAGAAGCATTTAAGTATGTCAGGAAGATCGTGTGTTACTGATTCAATCTATTTTTGTTTTCTGTGTAGTGAATATTTGGTTGGATAAAAAGGATATGCAATATCAGAATCATTAAAATATGCATATTTACATTATTTTGATGTTGCTGTCAGAAACTTGAACAAATCGTGGACACCGACAATGTTTTGCAATAGTTGCAGAACTGTTTCATACAAGTGGGCAAATGGCAAGAAGATCTATTTCGACTTTTCAATTCCAGTACTTTGAAGAGAGTCAAGTAATCGCCAAAGTGTTTAAGAAAAGTTCCTGGATTCAATATTAAAAATAGAAAAAATATTACTTACGTGAATGTCCCATCCGATTCCAGACCAGTTTAACGTCTACCAAATGATCCATTACCAGTCATTCCCAGTGCTACGAGCAGTGAGTTCGAAACATCTTCCACTAGCATTGGTAGTTTGTATCAGGCTGATGGTGAACGCCATTTAGGGACTCAAGCTGAACTAAATGATCTAATTCGGGATTTACATTTAACGAAGCAAGACGCAGAATTACTAGTTTCATGCTTGCAGTAGAAACATCTTGCAGTTGGGGTAAAAATAACTATCTATAGAGATCCAAATGATGGTGCAGCATTTAAATAGTTGTTAACGGATTTTCCTAAAATGTCATGTGCTAAAATGAAAGAAGGCATATTTGTTGGCCCTCAGATCAGGAATCTATTGAATGATGACAATTTTTCGCAATGTTTATTGGAGAAAGAACGTGCAGCCTGAAAATTATTAAGAGCATCGTGAACAGTTTTCTTGGAAACAATAAGAGTGAAAACTACAGACAAATGTTGCTGAATTATTAAAACATTATCACGAATTAGGCGCACGAATGTCACTCAAAATGCTTTGTTATATTATTATTTCTTTATTCGCATTTAGTTTTTTTTTCCACAAAACCTAGATGCGATGACCGACGAGCAAAGGGGGCGTGAAAACCAAGATTTAATGAAAATTGAAAGAAATTGTCAAGGATTTAGTTACAAAATCATGCTGGGAGACTATTGCTGGGCTCTAAGAGATGAAGCTGAACCAACAAAATACACGTTCAAATAACGCCATTCTCTTTTGAAAATTCATTGATTTTACAATAAACTAATAATTTTTTTATGTTACAAAAAACAAATAAAAACCTATTTTTCGAGTACCTGTTATAGATTCGAATTTAGCCCACCACACTGCTGTAGAAAAGATATTTGGTTGCTCCAGTCCAAAACCTTGTTGGCCAGTGTAATTGGTAGAGGATGTGGATTGTACTGCAATATACGGGATATTTACTTTATTTCTGATGAAACAAAACACTTCGGGGTTTTAATATTTTTTTTTCTTTAGGCGCTCTTAGGGATGAGATATACAGCTTTATCTGACTGAGGATGGTTAAGAAGTGAGTTAAGAATACATTGTAATAGGCCAGAGTTGTGGAGCGATTTTCAATGCTAGAATGCAAAAGAAAGATTTTGACAAGAGATATTACAAGACAGCTACTCTCTTATATTTCATATAAAACAAGAGATATTACAAGTCGACGGATGTGGAATAAACATTCCTGGGCTTAAACAGTAGTCATTGTTTGAAAACGTTTTTTTTCCTACTGGATCAATATATATTGAATGTGGCACTTCATACATAATATAATTTCATTATAGGAGAAAATTCGTATCTTTCTGTTGTTTTCTTGAACAACTACTTCCACAACTTTGTTTATAATGTAATGATATTTTTTTTTAAAATAATCTGAACATTTTGCAAATTTTCCAAAGTGGTTTTCTATATGGGGGATATTACTACTAGACTGGTTTTGAGCAACTGTGAAATTAATCTCACTATGAGTATAAGACATATTTGCGCATAATATCAACCTATTGACTCTAGTAGTGAAGCAGTGCTCTATCTTTCTTTAAACAGACAGGCGGGTGAACGAACTTAATTATATCGACATAGATCGGCCATCAACAATATATACTATATGACACTTTATGGAGTCACAGATGAATATATTTAGTTGTTAGTTATTTATTAGTTAGTTACAGCCGGAATGGCAAACTTAACAAACTTAAAGTATGATATATTTTATTATTATTTTGCCAAAACAAAACGAGACTGTACAATAGCAGTACTACGTCTTGCTTTTATATAGCCTAAAACACTGACAAGCATATTAGTTATTCTGAGGGTGACGCATTTTTTAAACAATCAGACTATGCTAAAAATCCTAAAATTCATAAATAAATCAAATATTCATCATAATAAATAATGTGTTGCGAAATCATCTACAGATTTTCTTCAGTTATAGGTCATATTCTGTCCTAATTTAATTGTTGTAATTACTGAAGGAAAACACCGTTTCCAAAAATAAATTTTTATTTTTCCAAATTTCGATTCTTTCATGCAACATTTCTCTTAAAGTCACTTAAGTTTTTTAGCTTATTCGAAAACAAGTTCAACGACTTTTGATGCATAACCCATCTTTGCTGTGACATACTGAACAGATTTTCGCTGGTTCGATATTGAAAAAATATAAAATTTTGTACTCGTATAACATTTTTTAAATAATTATAGAAATTATATTGCCATTTTCGAAATTAGATACTATCCGGTATGCTGTTGATTAATAATGTATTTATTTGTAGTAAACTTTATTTTGTCTGTCCACACTTTTTAGTAAACTTTTTGTTATTTGTTCATAAGTTATTAGGTTTAACCTGTTTCCCCCTTTTGAAAAGACCATCCCAATTACTGTGCCTCAAATTACCTGTCCTCATTTTACCAGTCTAATCCCTAGAACCCGTTTCCAAGTAGAGTTCAAAGAATGAAGGGATGTTACTTTCTAACGTTAAACTGCAAATAGTTTTAATCAAGTAAAATATTTTGTATAACAATAATGAAACACAACAAAAAAAAAATGCTTTTAAAAGAAGTAACGCAACAAGAATTTCTAATGAGGTTTTTCCTGTCACACATAGAAAGGATGAACTCCTCTTCTAACGTTAACGAACCGAAGCAGCCAAAGCTAAGCGTGTGTGTTTGACAAAAAACTGAAAAATTCTTTAATTCGAAACAAAATTATAACATACACATAAACACTGGCTCGCACCAAAATGCGGCACCACAGAAAAATAAATGACATCCAGTTGAAATGCTGGCAATGGCATGAGCGTCAAACAATTAAATAGGAAAAAGGATCAGCTGCGATTGCCACGCGATTGTCACACTTTACTAGGCGACGGCGCACACTGACGCACAATAATTACTGCCGTTTTGTGCCATTGCTGTTGTTTCTTTCGCCTCGCTCCCTTCTCTGTTGCAAGAAGTGCTGCAAATAATGGAAGTGCGGCAGTGCTCTACATTTGGCAAACCATACACTCGCTCGTTCACTCATCCGTTCATTCATTACAACTCATTGTTGTGTGATCTATTGGTACGCCATTCAAAGTGGAAACAATTGAAGTTTTGCTGCTACGGCAACAACAAAGGACGTTTCCTATTTCCCATTTACCGTTCTATTTTCGTATTTCCCGATCTAAAGGAACCCTTGTGTTTTACTCTAGATTGGAATTTTCGTTTTTTACAATAATGGTGAAAAATGTAAAATTCAGAAATGAAGAACAAACATTCTCCTCATAATTGTTATTTCAAACTTGTATTTCTTCCGAATTTATATACAGCCATCCATAGCTCTCTATTTGTTTTCGTTTCTTTTTGCAAGTGATGAAAATCAGCCATACTTAGATCCTTATTTGCGCATTTCACTTAAGTGCTGACTGATATGCACACATACTCGTAGTCCTATGAATCTGCGTATGTAGTATGTGTGAGTAAGAGTCCTTGCACGACTTGTTGTGTGTGTGTGTGTGTAGTCTTTCCCTCGTTAGTTTCACTCTATTTACAAAGGAAAAACATTGCATTTATCATTTTGCATTTGCATTTAGTAACTGAAAAATATTGCAACTGCTGCAACAGCTGCAAAGACAACAAATGTTATTAAGTAATATTTGATTGTGTTTCTTCCCTTTTACCCTCCCCTCGAAATTCTGCTTTCGTACTCTTCTTTGCCATGAAGAACAAGATCTAAATCAAATGAAGGGGTGTGACAAGGCAATATAATACTAAAGAGCGAACAGAGAGAATTTCAACAAGGGGTATCATAAGCAAATATAAAATGAATACGATTTGAAATTGAGTTTTCCCCCGGTGATATTTGCTGGAGAAAGAACGTGACATTACAAACTTTTTCACTACATCAAAATTAATTATAAACTACTTTTCAGTAGTAACAGAAAAATTAATTCTTTGGATAGCATTTTTTGTTTTGTAAAAAAATTCTATAAAACGCATTAATTTTTCTCACGTCTTTAGTCCTTCCTACAACGTAAACTTGCAAGGCATAATGTTTCGAAAGTTATTGCTGATTAAACTCTTGTTGCATATTGTTCAAATGAATTAACATGGATTTGAAAATGACAAGATTTTGGCCCTATCAGAGAATCATGTTGTCTTCCAACTGCGTCTTCTGGCTGGAAGAAACGGCTGACATTCAGGCCTAGTCCAAGTCCAATTTTAACTTGGCTATCCTAGTGGTGGGGAAGGCCTTCACGGCGAGACTCACGTTAAACCCCTGTAGGCTCTGTTTTCTAACAGCGATTTCTCTTAAAATCTCAGAATGACAAAATTTTGTAAGAGTTTATATGCATTGCTCTATTTGGACCAACTGAAATGGGGTCTGTTGTTTAATGACGACTTCTAGCGTCACTCAATAGCTTTTCCTCAAATTTTAATATGGGAAGTGTCGAGTGTTCATCACATTCAAAACAAAGAAATTCGTTGTGATGGAATTCGAATCATCACCATATTCATATTATTCGCGTATACCATAATTTTATTCTGCATCATACCATACCATGTCGCGACCTCATATATCAAGGTATAAAGTGTGTCCCTTTTCCGTGTTAGCTGTGAAAGAATAAACATGCCGTTAGTCAAAGATTTACTTCATCCATTGCCCGCTCAAGAGAAGCGTAAGCACAAGTTGAAGCGCTTGGTTCAACACCCAAACTCTTACTTCATGGACGTTAAGTGTCCCGGCTGCTACAGGATCACCACTGTCTTCAGCCACGCTCAGGGAGTTGTTGTAAGTGCGGGATGCGCTACAATCTTGTGCCAGCCAACCGGTGGTCGCGCTAAGCTCACAGAAGGTTGCTCTTTCAGAAGGAAGCCTCAATAAAATGTGTGACTTTTTAGTTTTTGCTGCCTCCATGTAATAAAATTTTTTCAAATTTTAATTTTTTAACATCCAATTACGAGTGTGCTAGAGCAATGAAATTTGATAGATGATTAATGTTGATCAAACTTCAAAATACGACATTTGGCATTAATTCATATTCTGATGGAGATCTGGTACTTTCCGTTGTGCAGGAGACACACTTTCCAACCATGCGTATCCAAAAGTGTTGAAACTAAAATGCACCTTAGATCAGCTCGAAATATGTTAAGTGACTCTATGGTCTAGGTTTTAATATCTCAGTTTCAAAGTGCCCCAGATGCCATATATATCGGCATTCCTTCAAATCATTTGAATGTTATAGAATCAGCACGTATAATAAGACAACTTCTTCCAAGAAAAAACAACGTTTCCATGTTAGTTTTCAGTACTTGAAAAACGTTGCCCGGTACAATAAAAGTGCATCATTTGCATGTACAGAAAAAACCATAAAGGTATCATTTTGCCATTTTCATACAAAAATGTTTGCATTTTGGCACCTGACAATAGTTCGGCCGGGTCGAAACTAATATTACCATGTACTTGCTGGTAGTAAGATAAGGGAACCTTACGAAAGTGCGATTTATTAATGGATAATATTTAGCCTTAGTCTTTGTTCCCCCATGAAAAATTCACTGTTTATGCCCAGAACCCACGTTTGCAAATTCTAAAATATAAATCCTAACTTTATCATATCCACTGCAATTGAGACGTTTACATGTAAAGTTCTTAATTGTAATGAGATTGAGTGCTTTATAGAGTAAACTTTAAGTCGACTGAGCTATTAGGGAATTTATTTGATTTGCACAAGTCAGTTCTGATACTCCCCCCCATACGTGTAAGGCAAATTTGGCTGCACATATAATCCTGTATTTAATAAAGAAGTGCATGACTTGGAATAGCTCCATCTCAATTATCATATATTGTTTTTAAGCAATGAATACAAGGCAAATTGAGTACTGAAATCTTCGAAGATTGCTCTTATCCCAAAGACGAATTTGGTCGGTTTTCTTACAGATCTGAATTTGCTCGCCTGCGGCTTATTATGCGGCCCAAAACTAAACGACCTGACGTATAGATGGTGTCAGTAGTTTGAAAAAATTATTTTGGTGAAAAATGTAAACCTTATAAAATATATATTTAACATCTCGCCACTTTCAGCTTGCATGTTGTCTATTTTATATTTAAAATCAGTAACATCTTTCACGTTATATCGGAAATCCTTGTTTAGGTGTTTCAAATTATCCACAAGACATCGCGATGGGTCATCTGCTTTCTTTCTTTCTTGTTTTTGTGTTCACAATATCTTATTTGCACGATATCATCTTTGTGAGGAGTAAATCTTAGAAATAGCGCAATAATCGTACATTTGACATATGATAACATAATCCCCATAATTCAGAAAGAGCTTACAAGCCTGTTATTGTAGCAAATTAAAATAGTAGATAGGCAATGACAATACGCATACGAATTGTAAAAATGTAGTTCAATAATGAGGTGGTGGTTTGGCGTTTATATTTTGCAATTACATCTATTTGTCATAAACAGCAAGTTCCGAAAGTGAAAAGTTCTCTGGTATACCTTTCTAGAGTTCAAATAAATTTGTTTTTTGATTTGTTATCGTACCTACATGTTTACTGAGAACAGAGTATATTTAAATGTATAATTTCTTCTATAATAATTAAATATTAAGTATTAAGTAATTAATGAAAAATGTTTCTTTGTTTCGACACTTTTTTCTTGCAAAAGTTAACATTCATGTTTAGTTCAAAGTTTTATTTTTCTGGAAAATCTATAACTTAGTTCAGTATCCCCATCATTTAGAATTTTATTCAATATTTCTGAATAAATATCAATATCAATACAATAATGTTAAGGCTTTAGTGAATTATTTTTGCCTATACCTTATATTAGTCGCTTTTGAACTAGAAAGACACTCACTGATAAACCTCTTGAAAGTTAGTAATTATAACGGGTGGCGCAATAGAACATCCATATTTAAAAAATGGATTAAAAAATAAATACAAAAGGAATGGTTAAAATAAATCTAAGGCATTGTAGAGTAATAAATGGAGTTTATTTTTTAAAAATAATATCATCTAAATGGTGACTTTCTCTACGACGGTACTCCTCTAACCGCAAACGAAAATTATTGGAAACTTTGTTCAGTAATACTGGTGTAATGGCTGCCATTTTCAGCACGGATATTCCCTTTGAGCTGAACGATGTTTCTTGGATTGTTACTGTAGGCTTTGTGTTTGAGGTATCGCCACAAAAAAAAAGTTAAGAGGCGTCAAGTCTGGACTACGTTGGGGCCATGGGATATCATCTCTTTTCGAAATCAGTCTGCCAGGGAACATCTGATTCACCACCGCCATGGAGTCATTTGATGTGTGACAGGTAGCTCAATCTTGTTGGAACCAAGTTCTGGAATTCACTATTCTTGAACTTTCAATTTCTGGAGCCAAAAATCCGTCCAACATCTCAACATTAACCGTGACGTTTTGGCCCCGCGCATTTTCCTCTGCCAGAGATTGCTGCCCATACTGTCACTTTAGGACTATGCAATGGTTTCTGGTGTTTGATTTTGGGATTTTCACTGTTCCAGTAACGACAATTTTGACGGTTTACGAACCCA
>JAHXMU010000742.1:522772-600350 GCA_019455685.1 Philornis downsi
TAAACTGGTGGGAATTTTCGAAACCCTCGCATTCGCTCACACACACACACACGCACGTAGGTTCGCATGGAAATTGTCTCAGTTTTACTAAAACTGCTTTGAACGTATTCATACAGGAATTTGCTGTACGAATGGATATGACGTTTATGACTTTAAGCCGTTATTAGCTGCAATAAGGGGTGACTGCTGCTTTCGCTGTCAAATGTCAAACCACCGTGCATGATTGTTGGTCGAATCGTTGCGAATTGTTATTGGTTATAAATTATTTAGACTTAACGGGCACAAGGCAACCTTATCGAAATTCATACAGATGCCCACGATGACTTATTGTTATGGTCAAAAGAGAATATCGTCTGTAGTGGCATAAAAACTGCAGATTCATAATTTCAGATTTGTTAGGACTATACTCAGGGCATTGGCGAGTAAGGCGAAATTATCCATATGCTTCATTAGCTTACTCAGACAAGCGTACGTAAGTAAACAAAGTCGTCAAATTCAAATTCAAGATCGCATTTGGCAAGTTGCTCCCCAGAATGAGGAATAAACATTTTCTAACATTCAATGAAAATGTCAAAATTAAATATTAAATATATGAAATTAAATATTTGATAGAGAATGCTTATATAGGGTTAATACAGAGTGGCGCATTAATCGTGTTACAAACACAAAACCTGGGCCAAGGTGACTGCTGAAGGATGTTGAGAGTTCTTTTTACTAAGAATAGCGCCAAACATGTATTCGTTTCAAAAGCATTTGGGTCCAGTGAGATGAAGCAACTGCACACATAGCCAGACCGGTTATAGCATAGCTTTAACGAAAGTTCCCAACCAAATTAATGCCCACAAACACCACACTCTACGGTCACCTGACCTGACTGAACCGGACTTTTTTTATGTACATACAAAACGAAACCTAAGAATTTGACTTTATTGGAGCAGTCATTCAGGCGATCCCGTAATGAATAATTTTCTGATCAGATGTCTCATATATGTGAATCTGCATAGAGATCAGTAACGGTTTGTCATCTTCAAAACCAATTAGTTATATAAAATAAAATGAATTTCCCATACAAAAAAAAAAAAAAAAAAAAAAAAAGCAAAAAATTGTTTTAAAAAATTTTGGATTCCTTATTGTATTGTCATTGGTGTGCCATCCTGTATTTGCGTCTTGGAAGAAAAGTGTGTGCAATTAATGAATAAATATTGTAAAATAGATTTGATTGGTAATCAGATACTTCCCTTTCTAAAGAAATCGAAAAATCCTTTAAACGCCACTAACAAAGTTTGACATCTGTCGTTGACTTTATCAAACATTCTCCAAGATCACCTGACCTAACTGCACCAGACTTTTTTTGGGATTATGTCAAGCACGAGGTGTTCAAAGCGAAACCACGGAATTTGACTGAATTGAAGCAGTCCATTAAAACAATATTGAGGCGATCCCGACTTTAATCCTTCAAACTGCAATTAAACATTTTCTGATTAAGTGTCGCAAATGTGCGAATGAGCATGGATGTCAATTACGGTCTATCATCTTCAAAACAAAATAGTTGTATAATATAAAATAGAATATTCTATAAAATAAAAAAAAAAATATATATAAATAAATATAATACATTGATTAAAAGAAAAAGTTATTTGAATTTCTTATTGTAGCACAATCGATGCGCCACCCTGTATTTATTCATTGCTCCTAAAACAATTGTGTGAAAACAATATTTGTAAAAAAATTATCATAATGATGTAATTGCAAAGAGCTCATTCCGTAAAAGTCAGGAAACAGTAACATTTAATGCATAAACTAATGAACTTTATATCTTAAGTATTCTAATTCCTATGGCCAATTTTGTCGGAAGAAAACTTTCACCTCAGCATTCTAGCAGTAACTTTTCACCCGTTGATCTTGTCACTTTGTGATGAAGAAATGTGTTGAGAGTTAGTACTCAGCTCGCGAAACATAAATTTTTTGCATATTTTCTTATTATGAGAACTTCCTTAAACTCCTTGCCAACTAAAGCTACACATCATACGGATTTGGAATAAAGATTTGTAAGCAGAATTTAACTCTCTAGTCTTCATTGGGGTGAAATATCCATATCACCAAGAACAAAATAACGGGTTTTTCAGTGGTTTCAAAACCGTCTCTCTGACAAGGCAGCAAATTGTTAAATACCGGTCATCTGAAGTGTATTTGGTGAAAGATTGGCCATTAACCAATATGGATCGTTTAACTACCAAAGAATGTGTAAAAATAGTTAAAACTTACTACAAAAGTGGTAACTTAAACGTGGGTACTTTTCGTGCATTACAGAGTGATTATGGTCGTCATAATCGATCTACTTTACAAGCATTTGAAGAGGAGAAGAAGCCTTACAGATGTGGTTAGGCCTGTGCATCATCGCAATGTATGCATATCGCTTTTTTTAGTGAAAATGTGGCGGATAATCCAACTTTTTCGATTCCGCAGCATTTTCAACAATTGGGCCTATCTTACGGCTCATTGTGGCATATTTTGCATTTGGATGTGCACCTCCATCTATATAGAATCCAATTCATGCAACAATTACAGCCGGCTGACCATTTACAACGCCGTAGATATGTATACTGATTGGGTGCTTCAGCAACAAACTTTCAATGGTGGTTTTACGACCAACATTTTCTTCAGCGATGAAGCTCATTTCTCACTCAGTGGTTACATCAACAAACAAAACGTGGGTCTAAAAGTATATTGTGCCCATTATGGTATCATTGGGCCGTATTTTTTTCGAAAATGAAGCTGAAGGAACCATTAGCGTCAATTCAGAGTATGATAAGCGACTTTTTGTGGTCTGCAATTGAAGATTATGAACTGGACGATATGTGGTTTCACCAAGACGGTACCACGAGACACACAACACGATTGATTTTGTCTCTATTGCATGAGGAGTTTCAAGAAAGCGTAATTTCATGTTTTGGCGACATCAATTAGCCACCAAGATCATACGATTTGACGCCGTTAGACGTTTTTTTTTTGTTGAGCTGCATCAAAGAGCGTGTTTACTCGGATAATCCAGAAACGTTGGAGCATTTGAAAACCAATATTCGTTACGTTATCACCGAGATAAAATCCGAAATGTCCGAAAAATTAGTGGAAAACTACTTCAAAAGGATCCACTGCTGCAACCAATTCAGAAGTAATTATTTAACTGACATTGTATTTTGTGCATAATGGCAAAATATAATGATAATAATGAAATAAAAGTTTCATCGAAATCATAAATTTATATACTTTATTTAACTTTATTTTTGAAACCGAAGAATGGATAACTCAGTATAGTATTTCACTTGATTAAGAAAATCTGTATAAATTTAAGATTCATTTCTATTACTCTCACTGTAAAATATGTATCTACAGGATAACAACGATAATTGTTAAAAACCATCGTCATTAAATAACATTAGTTTGATTTCGGCTAAATAAATCGTGAAAAATCCACGAATCCTTTTATGTTTAATACCATTAAGTTCCGTAACCATAACGAATGGCGCTCAATAGTAAAGCAGGAGCACGATATTCTCAGTCCCCTTCATCACCAATTATAATACAATCTTTCAATATTATATTTCATGAATTCCTTTCTCATGTTTTTAAATAAATACCGACATACGCATTATTATTTATCAGTTCTATTCGTTGTTGACGTTACTGGGGAACAGAAAATAATTATTCCGGCACAATTAATTTATCAGACCATAGATTTTTGCCTTGAAATCTCAATAAGATTGCCGTCTTCAAGTATCGTTTTGCCAATACTAGGATACTTCTTGTATGAAACCAGGGCAATCCATATACAAATTTGTAAATTATCACCGATAAATTAGAAAATTTCGTTGGGTTGCAAAAGTTATTGCAGCATAGCTCTTAAATCAAACAGGATAATGAAACCCTTAAGACAGTCATATTAACCATAAATTAATAACAACCATAGACACATGAAAAGGTAAGAACGAAGGGAATGGATGAAGCGACAGACCGACAACAGCACGATGGATGTTTCCAGGTGTAATTCGATAGGACTGCAGCCAAAATGTGGCAGTAGCCTAGACAAAGGTGAAACAAAAGAAATTTGTTATGAACAAAACAAATCTTGTACATCGTTATTGCATGAATGACCGTCCCTCTATTCATACCGACACACGTACATAACGCAAAATATTTAATCCTTTCGTTCCAGTACCGAAATAGAACCCGAACGTACTTTACAATTTGTGTTTAGTCAAACAGTTCCGTTTTCTTTTTTGATGTTTGTTGAAGTCAATTTATTTTGGGTTAAAAAGTTATAGAGATAGTAAAAAAAAACCTCAACGTCGATAGGGGAATGGAAAAAGGGGGTATTGAGTCGTCATTAATGGCGTCTACAATCATATTTCTCATTTCTTTGTTTGTTGCTATTGCTGCTGTTATAACTGCCGTCGTTTCCAGCTTTTGTTGTTGTTGTAGTTGTTGTTTTTATAACCTTAATTAGAGTCCTAACGCCAAAGCGTCATACATTTGACTTTGCGTGTTATGTATGGGTTAGTCCCGAATCGATGTGTTTGTGGTTGTTACATTTCCAGTTAAAATTAACTAAGCTCAGTCAGAAGGTGAAACAATGTTTTTAAAACGAGGGCTGACTTGTGGGCTTGAAATTTATTATTCATAAAATGTATATTACAGGGAGACAACATTATGTTATAATTGAAATTTTCCTAAATACATCTCGGCGAAGAAAAAAAAACAATACATCAACAATTCTGATTTATTGATTTATATTCTTTCAAAAAATAGCATGACGTCAATCAACTTTGCTGTTAAATATGATGGCTTTACGTGTCTTGAGCACGCCCATAAGTCATTCTCAAACAAAATTATCACAGCACTTGTCCATTGCTTGTCCATTTATTTTTTTAAATATCTGCATCAGTTTATGCAGTCAGTCTGCAACTACAGTGAAACCAGATGCATCAAACAAGCATCCGAATCGGATAATGCTTTTGTTAGACTTTAATAAATTTTTATAAATAAAATTAGTAAAGGAGACTCACTACCTTTTGCTGGCGAGTATCATACAATGGAGAAGAAGAAGGGACTTACTGTCACGTATAAACAACAACTTGGCTACGTTTTGAACATACATTTTCCAAGAAGTTTAGATCTAGACCACAATTTTTGAAATATTGCTTACTATTTGTTCTCTATTGTTATTGAGTGATTTATATAGAAGCATAAAACAGGAACGCGAAAAAAAAACAAATTTCTTTTCATCCTATGCATGAAATATGGGAGAGCTCCTCACATTCAGTAAGCTTTCACGCATTCAATTTTTAAACTCACCCATCTGGGCCTGTATGGAACAAAGACTATTTCGAGCTACACAGTCTGAAAAGCTTTTACCAGACTTTTCAATTGCTCGACTGCTCGAATTGTTCGCCTCTCACATCGATATATGTATACAATTATCAAATAATGATAGGTAGTTGTATCAAGGATTGAACTCGCGATCATGCGAACGATAGTCGCGCTTGCTAACCATCGCGCCAGGCTCGACCATTCTAATAACGAGGACAGCCATAAATAGAGTAGTATAAAAGTGCTACAAATATAGCTGATAAAAAATGTCGTCTCTTCCAGCAACTTTTAATATGATTGATAATATTTTTTATAAAGCCAAATTTCACAATAATGCTTCATTTGTGTGAATAATAATGTAACTCTGTAATATTATTGAGAGCGATTTGAGCCTGGAATAGCATCATTCATTAATTTAGTAATGGGATTTTCGACAAAAAGCCTCTATTTGTGTTAACCACACATTTCGAGACATTTTATTGAGTTGTTGGACAAGTTCCAAAGTTTACTGATTTGTAAATATACATCTTCGTGGTCATCGATCTCAGGCTTATTTGCCAACACTCTTTGTTTTGTTTTTCTCTCTTTGACTGGGCCAGCTCACAGTTTACTGAAATCATAAGATAACTCTCTGGCTGTATGACAAACTTTTGTGACATCAGATTTTCTCTTCTAGTCGGCATATGCGATGTGTTAGCAAAGCTATTCGTATAAAATTATATTTTGAACACAGCCACATACAAACGGTATGTCATCTTTGATTAAATTTATCCAAGTTTCTGACGCGTTAATACAATTCAACGCGGATATCCTTGGAGACTCCTAGACGAATTGCTCTGTGCAGCCTTTAGAAGACCATAAGAAGGAGATGATGGAAATATGGAGTCGGCTTAAGCCAATCTATGAGGCTAGCCTCAAAGAGTTGCATGAAAAACCTGACGAAAATACAAATCTGGATATTGAAACCCTTAAAACCCGATACTACTCCACATATCATATTGCCAGTGGCTCTCAATTAAGCGAGCATAATGAGTCAAAAAGAATAAGTTTGATTCTAGTCCGCTCAGTTGATTTTTCTAATTTTTCCAACATAAATCTTCCGCCATGCGATAACGAACCTTTTACCGGCGATTATTTGTCCTGGCCAACCTTCCGCGATATATATTAACAATCCCCGGCTGTCCTCTTCGAAGAAAGTATTTAATTTAAACACTCAAATAAGGAGAGAAGCTAAAGAAGTCGTTCGCAAAGCACCACTTACCAAAGAACGGTTTGATATAGACTGGAAGGCGCTTGTAGCTCGGTTTGAAAACAAGCGACTGCTCATCAACAGTCAACTGAAACTGCTCTTCAATTTTCAGAAAGTACGGATGGAAACGGGAAATGCTATTAAAGGGCAACCAAGGTATAATTAATAGCATTATGCAAGCTTTGACTCTATACAAAGTTGACATTGAGAGCCGAGATCCCATAGTTGTATACATGTGCTGCACCAGGTTGTCCAAAACTACCTTCTTACTACGAGAACAATCGCTATCAACCGAAACAGATAGTCCGGTACGGTTCGATCTTGACGTTTCCAAACTCTGGAAACTGTCTCCGATCTAAGCACCACCGCCACATTCAAAGATTTTATATCGAATTATCCATTAAAGGGTAATGAAAAATCCAATTCTGTACCAAATCCTCAAATTCCCAAACGAATCAACTCCTTCCAAAATAGTCTTGCTCCGCCAACTTGTAGGTTATGCCTCGATCAAAGCAATACTATCTGACTTTGTCCGAAATTTATAAGTATGAATTACACCGACCAATTCGAATGTATAAAAAAGTTAAAGTCGTGTCTAAACTGCTTTGGGAAGGATCACTCTGTTATAGATTACAAAAGTGTATACAATTGTATGAAATGTCAAAAGAGGCATAACACACTTATGTACAAGCCTAGTATCGGTCAAATATCTCCAGATATATATTCATCGGACTTATGCACCGAAACCATTCAAACTTATCTGGCTATTTCGAATAATAAATGTTTAGCTGCTTCCTCCTTTTTTAACTGTCAGGTGCGATCCTATGCGTTCACTTGCTCAAAAGTGATACTTCTCGATACGGCCATTATCAATATAATCCTTTGCGGGGAAATCTTTAAAGCCCGAGCTATGTTTCACTCTGGTTCTGAAGTATCTTTTGTTTCTGAACATCTATTCAATCTTTTGAAGTTGCCTTCGAAGTCAGCTCTCAGAACCAAATTTCTGGACCAAATTTCAACGGCACCATTTCCGCGAAATCACAAAGAATATGTACAATGACCTTTGTACCTTCACTGCTACAAAAAGAAAAAAAAATGTTTAAAACTTTGCCAAACTTGCGTCTCGCTGATGCTGAGTTCTACCGAACATTATATATTGATATCCATAGATCGCTGATTCAAATCCGCCTCGAAGGACCAATGTAAAAATTGCCAAAACGGCACTTTGATGGATGAAGATGTGGACTGCTATTTCTCATGAGTAGTATAAGGCCTCGCTAAAAGGAGAGGTTCAACAAATAAAAGGTTAAACAAGAGGTTAAACGAATAAAATAAATAACGCGGAAATAAGGAACTGACGTCAGATTTACAGTTGCTCTTCCTTTTCTTCAATGCTTATCGTTGAATTCCATTAACTTGTGTAATGATCAGAATGCTGAGTGTTGTATAATTCAAGTAAAAAACAGAGACTTCAAGTAAAGCAAGCTGAACTTAATTAATCTGCAGTTGAAGAGAAACAGTAAATGAGCTAGCATTATAAAATGAAGCCGATCATTTACGCACAATTCGTTGCGAATTGGACTAAACACACTACTACAGGCGCCATCTGCATGTCACGTGGCCACAATGCAATGATTTGACTTAAACACTCACCTAATTGCCAATATCTACAGTGATGCTTGACCACGTTTCAATTACATTGAATTAAAAGTTGTTACAACCTATTCCGTTAAATATCTGTAAATGCTTTCCAATTGCATTATTGATTGAGATATTTTTACAAATTTTCGACAACATTGCATTTGTTCTTTATCAAATGTATATTAAATCATGTAGACGGTAGTAAAGTTTGAAAGGTCCGGCCGCTGAAGTCTAGTGCCATCCCCAATGCGATATGATCCAGCACAATGTAGCGGTCGTAGTAGAATGAATGGGTGTGGGGAAAACATTTTCTCATTTGAATTATACTGACTAAGCTCATTTTTGCGATGAAATATATATTTTCTTTCATGTGTTATTCTCGGTAATTTCCAATAACGAATCCCTGCAAAAAATACATAAGTTAGGATGATTCTTTCCCCTCTATATATCAGTTTTTATCATGCATCGCTTTTAGTTCATGATTAAATGGAAAAATTGTTGAAAAATTTAATTAATTTAAGCATTTGTAAGGTCGAATTTTTACAACTAAAAGGATTTTGTCCATTTATGGCACCTGTAATCATCTTTTCGTATGTTATATTTCATTAACAATGGCCGAATTAGGGAGGGGTCACTCTTTCTTGTGTTTGTAAACTACTATTATATAACACTTTTGGTTTACAAAATGACAAAATTTTTGAAAAATCTGGAAAATTCCTATTTCTGTTAGAGATAGGTTTGACATATTAAAGATTTGTTTTAGAGATAGGTTTGAGGACTCCTATTTTGGGGTACATTTTCCCCACTGCAATGACTTTGCCTACTTCTGACACGTGCGATGTGCAGATTTTCCGCCAAATTAAGAGGACGGTCAAAAAAGCCGTCTTCTCAAACATAATAAATACCTTGTTTTTTTTGCATTTTTTTCGCTGAAAATTCTATTTTAAACAGATTTTCAATTACTATGTCTGCGGTTAGTATGTCTGGTTCTTCCCCTTGTCCGTCAACTGCCGTAACATAATGTTTTTGGGTAAAAATTTTGAAAAAATTTAGAAAAATTTTAAAATTTCTAAGGACGAGTTTTTCCCTGTTTACTGCATACTTTTGGCTATAGAGTATTTTCACCTCTATCCTGTTTCCAAGAGACACGCTGATGGTCACACTTGAATCGCCATAGATTCCTATGACGATTAAGGATATGCATACTTTATTGAGCCTCAGATCTGTATTTCTAGTTATTATACAAGTTGGCGTTTGCTGCTTCTGTCTTTGACCAACATTTTATCTATCTTTATCTTTAATAGGAAATTTGTAGAATAATAAGAATAAGAATGTTCTACAAAATCTTTGTTTCTTTATATATAAATAAAATAAAGTAAGTTTTTCACTAATTTACATGAATTTTTTAATTAATAGAACCACAGTTTCGTTTAACAACAAACATTTCGTTTTTTCGGAGATGTTGTCCAATAACCTTACAGGAACAGGAAACATACAACATAAGTGTGTGTTGAGTTATAAAAAGTGAAACAGGAAAAGATTTTACAAAATTTTCCACGAAATCCTATTTGCCATGAGAATAACAAATGCAATTGTCGAAATCCTTTAAATGTAATTTACTATACGTAATAAATAAGTCAGCCACTGTCAGCATCTGGTCATCGTAATTTGTGGAAATACTGAAGTTATCATACCTGGGCTGTGATCAGTCCACAAACATACGAAGGGTGTAAAGGAGATGTAGGACAACCCTAAACATAAAAGAGAAGCTCTAAACGCATTGCTTTTACATTCCACAAAAAAAAGGGTGAAGTATTACAATTAATTTTTGAAAAACGTTCACTGGCCCTCACAAACACGCATAATTTTCAATAAAAGTTTGGACTTTTTAAGACTTGAAGGATGAACGCTTGGCTGGCGATGTATCATAAAAGGCACACTCGTATGTATATGAAATAGTAAATGAATAAGGTCCTTTAGGACGTGTCCAATTGTGTGATAAAAATGAAAACAAAGCAATGAGGAACAGGCAATAGTGAAACAACAATGGCAGTAGGAAAGGGTGACAAGGAAATGTAACCAAACAGGAACCAGGTGGTGGCAGAGCTCTACGAGTGTTCATTGATTTCGTTGCCTGGTTAGTTGACGAAGTTGCATAGATGGTCGATTGTTTGGTTGACTGGTTGCACGGAACAGCGGACGGGCGAATGGACGGACAATTGTTTGTTTGTTGTATGGCTTTTATCCATTACATCCTTGTTGCTGGTGTTGCTCTATCAATCTTCATGCTTTTGTCTTATCAACAACAAAGTTGTATTAAATAGCAACAGCTATGGCTAACAACCAACAAGAATAATAAAATACATTTCGTTAGGTGAATGCATGTTCGCAGAGCGCGAGCTGTTTATTAACGTGAATGTTCATTTGATACTTGATGCCAACCAAATTTCCCTAACAACCAACAACAACCCAGCTATCGCTGGGCTAACTAAAAGAATTGGATATACTCACCCTCTTGAATATGTTATAATACTTCACATTAGGCAGCTGAATATGTTCCTTGCCCATAACGGTAGAAGAACGCAACAATCTTCCTGCAGGGATCCTAACACAGAATATGCGTTCCTGTTGCCGTCTTTGGTCTGGCTGTGTTAGATATCAAAGGTTAATAGATCCTATAACACCTGGATTGAAAAGTTTCTAACTTGGTGTGGCATTGTGCAACATCTTCTTCATTTATTATACTCCTATCCTATTCTACTCTTCTTCCATTGATTGGTTTATCTATATGTAGATTTCCCTTCAAAGGTCATGAACTGAGCAAACATCAACTGCATTTTTTTCTAATTTTAATTTGGGTTTACATTTGTTTTGTTTTGAACTTTTTAAATATCAACAGATATCCGATATTTTCGTTAATTTCATATGTATTTTTTAAGGATTCTCTATTCTTTTGTGTGGTTTTTATATTAAAACGTATTTCTGGTTGAGTGCATTCATTCCTACAGCTGTCGAGTTTTTTCACTGTTGACATCCCTGGAAAAAAAATAGAAAACAAACCACTTAATTAAACAAATATTGACTTTTTTCATACGAAAAAATAAAATTATTCACATTTCATATTTTCAACAATTCATCAGATTGCAAAAATCGTTGGGAAAAGTAGATTTACGGGAAGCACTTTTGTGGTCGATGATGAAGTGAAAATAGTGGCATGAATACAATTTGCATACGATTGATTTAATCATAATTTTTATTTTGTATTTAAGTTTAATTGGGACTGTTTAATTATCTAAATAGATAGAAAATTTGTTTAGAATATCCATAAAATTTAAATTATGGTATACGGATGGGGATGAGTACAAAAAATGCCTCGAATGTACGAGTATACTTGATATACTTTCGTATATCTACTGCCTTAAATAACAGCTTTACAGTTTGTATTTGATACTAAACTACATTTTCAGTCTCGAATAATAATGTGTTGTAAACAATTAAGCCAAGTGCATTCATATAAGAGTCATATGCAGAGATTGAATTGCTCTTGTTCTCTAAGATACTCGTCAACATGACCAAAACGTCCATTGAGGCCTTGTCAGTTCTAATGTTTCCAATAACACTCGGTGGAGTTCTATTGTAAAATTTTGTTTTATATCATCACGTTTTACATATCGAACCATATGGGATTTACGTTTGATCTAAGATATTCGATCCAATAAATAATGCTAACGTTGTAGCGCGATGGGAGTTACGAGTATTATGACAAAAATTAACCGTGGCACGTGTACCAAGCCAAACTTTGAATAAATTACCGTATCCCGAATTTTGTTTACAGTTACATACATTAAATGTTCAAGGACGGTTTCTATTTTTTCGGCAATTTTGCGTATTTTTACAATTAATAAGATTTTTCTAACAATTTCAGGGGTTTCCTCATTGCATTTAAGACACTCAACCGAATACAGCGTTGGCTGTATTTGTTGATCATGTTATAGTTTTCATATTGCTATACCTGACGGCAGGGTACACCTCCCAGCAGAAAAACTGGAAGTCATTAAAAAATAATAACATTTTCATCACTTCCAATAGCGTAATATATATGTATAGATATTTATCATTTCCAAAGATGCGTTTTTATACCGCTTTCAAATCTAAGTAAAGTCGGTAGTTTTTATTAAATTTGAATTACATTTAAATACTACCCAGCACAAAAAGTGAAAGTCGTTAAAAAAAATCTAATTTTCACCACTTCCAAAGATGCAATCCATGCACATTTATCGCTTCCAACGAAGCAGTTTTGAACCGTATGCAAAACCACCGCTGTGAAGTGTTTAAAGAAATGGTAAACTGATCTGATAACTTCTGATATTTGAATAAAATCCCTAAGTAATCATTTATTGATTCTTATTATAAAGTAATTCATCTTGAATTTTGGATATGTTCGTGAAAAATATTTAAGGTACAACAAATTTTAAAATTGCTATAACATGACCAATTCGTAATTGATAAATATTGCGATCAGTTTCATTCAGCATCTTGGATGTAATTTTGGAAAACCGTATTTACATAAATGCGTTGTTCTCTATATTTGGAACTAATTTTACTTAAATTTTTCGCATATTAATAATTTGTTATTTAATATTCTAAGATATAGAGCATAAATGGTGGAGAGACATTTCTACTTAGAAAATCGCATAAACATTTTTCCGTGGATTTTGCAGTTCTCTAGTTATCTATCCTATCCTCCTATCTCCATGTTCACTTTTAAATTTTGAGTCGTACTTTTTCTTTAAAGGTGGAAAAACAAAAGAATTTACGTAGGGATATGCATTTTCTAAATAAACGACGATTACTGTTCAATTCCCACCAGTGAAAGTTGTATAATAATAATGAACACAGACCATGAACTTTATATAACTCTTAAAATTCGATTTGACTAAAGAAGTAAAGTCAAGCGGTGAAGGCATCTATTGAACGAAACTTTCCACTGACAATTGATCTCTTAAGACGAAACCATGTATAAATTCTGCCGAACAGATCCTTGAAAACTTTAACTGCTTTGATACGAGTATGTTTTAATTTTGCTCGATTATTGGGACGTTGTGAAGTCTACTTGCTTAGCATATAGTTTTGCTTATTCATAAGCCGAAACTTCTTCAGAAGTAGATTCGTTGAATTAAAAAATTAAGCAATTTTTCCCATACATATAATGTAACGTATAAATAATTCATTTCAAGGTTAACGACCATTGCTCTTTTTTAGAGGGCATCGCCGCCGACAAATCTAGCGGTATTTATTAAAAAAAACTTCCACAAAAACACAGATGAAAACCCTCTTCAGGCAAACATGTTATCTTAATTTAAATCAAAATCAACCAGACAAAGAAACTCCAAAATAAATGTAAACTAAATAAATGCCGATACCCACAGGTATAAAATAGAATGGAATGGAACCCACTGGCCGGCTACAACAATAGCAAATAAGAAATACTTCACTAAAAACAAGACAACTTCCTTTGCTCTCAATCAAACGGAATTCCTGGCAGCAGCAGTGTTTGCGCTGCTGTTGCTCCGGCTTCAAACTAAAGAGTTCCACTTAATGACTAATGTCTGTGTATTTGCTTAACGCCTTCCTTAAGGATCACGGTAATATCCGGTCCCATTGACAAAGTGTATACACAGGAACTGCAGCGTCCAACACAGAGGGTCTCCACAACAGAAAAAACAAAAATCAAGTTTAGTGAACCTCCCTCCCCTCTTTAGGAAAGGGTTGTGTGCGTTTGTGCGAATGAAGGACATGCAGGAAGACATGGAACACCGTTCACATAACTGATTATGCGGCAATGACTCATGCAACAATTGGTTCCACATGAGTTGAGTGAGTGGTTGCAAAAAGTGAATGAAATACGAGTTGTTCGACTAAACAGGACGTCCGCAGCAAATGTTTGAACGTTTGCACGGTCAAAGCGAAAGGCATCGCAGAAGGAAAGGGAAAACGGAATCAGTGCAAATTATTGCAGGCGGTTAAAATCTAAATGGCCAATATATTAGGTGGTTGATACGTCTACAACACACACTCACACCTCTTCGCAGCACATATATTCGCACACGACCAACATGTTGATAATATTTAATATTTTGAGTTAAACGATTATATTGCAAAAGAAACAAAAAAAAAAAAAAAAAAAAACAAACGAATGATTTAGAAAATCCAAGAATTTGGTAACAGAGTTATGTGTGACCATCAGGATAAGGGAGTGTATGCTGTTGTGAACATGTACACTAGCTCACAAAAGTATTTGCACTACTGCCACATCAATAAAAATATTTTCTTTAATGATCTATGAATAGTTCATGATGAATACTACATGACCAGTGCATGTGTATTTGGTTCCTCTAGTGTGTGTAGTCCTTGTTGCACACTGAAGATGATGATGACGATGATAATGATTCGTGTCGCCGTTTAAGGCACGTGCAGGAAACAGCATTGGCTTCATATACGCCTGTGTGAGTGCAGGTTACACCCATTCACTGGGAAGATGTTTTAGAGCATTTCATTCATTCATTCGCCCATTCATTACTTTCTCGTTGTGCGAAGCACAGCATGTTTTTAATGTGAGAAACCACAAGTAGCTTTTGTCTTCACCCTGCTATGACTCTGTGGCGGAACTGTCTGTCCATCCCGTCCGACTGCCATCCATCCATCTGTTGGCAGTTCGGTTACCGTAAAGTGTGTTAGACTCATTAGAAAACAAAGAATTGCATTCAAAGCAAATTTGTGCTAACAATTCCCTGCTTTGCCATCATTGTCTGGTGGGTGGTGGCGGCGAGTGGATGAAACGTTGGTTAGGGTGATGTCTGGCGTGCCGAGTCCTGGTGTGGTGCATGGATTTGTGTTATTGTCTTTGATTTCGCAAAACCAAAAAATAAAGCAAAATACGACGTCAACGCGTGTTGCCCAATGACTTTTGCCATACAATTGTAATCGAGCGTAAAGATAAATTAAGCTCAATCACAATTTTCGTCGATTTATGTTTGCTGCATAAATCGCATGAAAAATTACATCTGATCAACTGATAAACAAAGGGATTAAATATTAAAAGCAAAAGCAAAAAAAAAAAAAAAAAAAAAAAAAATTGTCTGGTGTGAAAACTACAGACACTGTAATAAAGAACCTCATTATAGAAAATAAGAAGTTTCATTTATAGCTTTTGAGACTTGGAGGCTGAATTTCATGTTCTCTAAATTTACTTAGGGGTAACGAGTGGAAGAGTTGTGTGAATTATTCGAAAAATAGTTTTCTCTGGAAATCATGTTTTCGGTTATTTGACTGAAAAATAAAACAACAAATTAACAAAAAAATATACATAGTATTAACAAGAAAAACAAAAAGATACCCTATCTTAAACTGTCGTCAATATTTTTCATCAAATACGGACTTGTGTATCAAAAATCAGGAATGTATCGAGACGGTGGTGATTTAATGTGTTTCATATGGAGTTAGGTGAATGCTGTGTGAAATTTTTAAAATTATGAAACATATCTTCTATTCTCCAGCGACCACAATATCGTAATTCGAATTGGCATATCGTTGTGTAGCAGATCATAATGGCTAATGAATTTCATACGGTAATTGAAGATCAGAGTGGCCAATCTCTTACTTCGCCCGCTATAATTTTTATTATGATTTTCTAAGAATTCTATCAAATTTTCAATAATATTGATTTAAGAGGTTTGGATAATGCAAATGCATTTACAAGAGTATGCCTTATTTTCAGTTAGCTCAGGCTCATGAGATATCGCTTAATGAATACTCGATTGGAGTTAGAAGATAGCCAATAGTCTAGACTGATTGGAACGAACCTTTTCGCATTTTCTCTAACAAACATAGTCTTTTAGTTATTGCAACAAGAAATTCAAAGCGATAATACTCTCTGAGGTAATGTAGCGATTTTGAATGTACATCAAGTATTGATGCTTATGACTGGATACGTTACTAATAGAGACTTTACTTACCTATACTTAGTAACGAAATTTTTACCCTCAGTTTGCGGATTGATGAAAGTTAATCGAACTAGCCGCCGTTCCTTCCAACAATATCGTATCAATAATACTTTCTGTAAATATAAATTTGCAGGTAATAACTGGCAATCATGCATTTGCATTATAAGCAAGTAATTTTTGTTTTTTCTTTTTTATGAGCATGATTTAAAACAATTTTTGCAGTGTTATTGAATAATACCAATATTTTTTTTACAGAAAAAAGGTTCAACAGGGACTTATGATACTTTCGCAGCAAGTTTATTGGTTTTACTCTTCTGTACCATACAGGTACATGCCTATATATGGACATATATGTATATGTCAGGTGCGCAACTAAGTTCCAATAGATGGCGCCAGCTGTAAGTGCTAGTCGGTTCTGCCATAACCTAAACGTCATGAGCCCAGCTTAGGCATATGATAAACAAACCGCCTCGAACCAAAACTGATTTTCTTTTGGTTGTGTGATTATGATGATATATGATTGTGTGCCAAATAATCGTCATAAGCGGGAAGTATTGATTTTCTTTTTTCAGTCAAAGCAAACGGCGGCTGAAGCTCATCCAGAGCTTCAAAACGTTTACGGAGATGCTGCGTCAAGATTGGTTCTGTCTCTTTAAAGACGGTGATTTTGATGTTGACGACCGTTCGTGTCAAAGAAGACGAAAAACCTTCGAAGGCACTGAATTGACAGCATTGCTTGATGGGGATCCGTGTCTGTTGACTGTCAGTTATGGAATTCTGCAGCGTCACGGCCATTTCGAAGTTCAAAAGAAATTTCCATTCCGCATAAAGAATTCACTTTCGTATTGGTAGCGATATTTTTGCTTACATTTTAAGAGAATTTTGTTTTAAAGCACCAATACGAAGATTGTCATTCTGAATACAGCCAACACATAATCACTATTGTGTCGAAGAGGTATGTTTACCATATGCCTAAGCTTGGCTTATAACGTTTTGGTTATGGCAGAATCGATTAGCATTTACAGCTGGCGCCATCTATTGTCAGACAGCGGGAACTTAGTTGCGCACCTAATAATTTTTATTTTTTGTTATTATATATTTAATTTGATTTTAATTTTATTGAATTAACATTATTATCAATTTTTTACAATATCATTTAATTATTCGTAATTTAAACTCGTACACCTCAGACCGGCATATTCCATGCCCACCGTATAGTTTAAAATTTTTTTAATTAATTTTGAGACGAGCTGAATATAAAATAAACGGCAAGCTTTTATGCGACCCCAGCATTTGGCGTAGTACCCAAAAAAATCGAATCGATTAAACCTAACCGCTACTTAATGCTTTTCTAATTTATTGAAATCCTTGCTAGGGAAACCGTTGAAAAATTTCGAATTGGAACAAATGAAAGATTTTATTTTTTCTTGTAAATATTCCAAATAACGTTCAAGTTTCTGTCACCAAAGAAACCCCTTGAGAAAATTAATGACAACACCATAATAAAGTTGCAGCTAGAAAACGTTTTCATGGTAATTTTCATGTTTTTTTCAATTTTACTTGATAACAGTTTCTTGCAACGTCTCTCCTCTCTTGTGAAGTCTCTTTGAATACGAATGTGGCGCATATGTAATATTTCATTTTTATTCCTTTTGAAATCATATGTTGTCCTTTGTCCTTCATGCAACTGCTGCTGAGTGTAGTACATATACACACATAGCATGTACAAATGTATAGGTATAAATGTATGAATGTGTCTCCATCGAAAAACGTGCAACAGAAGGAAAAATTCGTTTGTTATCAGCACTAACAACGAAACGCCAAATGCTAGTAATGAATATCTAAAAAACTAAATCATTTCGAAAAGTATCCGAATAGAAATGTTGACATTCGACAGCATAAATTAGTTCCATATGAAAGAGCTTAGGGCGAGGGAAAAGCGGGTGCAGAGAGGAAAAGCTGCATTGAAAATCACAAAAAACACACTCGCACACGCAGACAAGATGTCGCACGTGCTAAATAAACCAGACCAAAAACTGATCACAAGTTGCCAGAACAGTAAAATCGTTCATATTTAAGGGGTGTTTGTTCGTTGGACTCTGTTTGGTTTTGAATGCGTAAATCCTTGAGCAAGGAAATGCACCTTGAGGCAGTGTAATATAATTACTTTACAAAACGGACATAAATCCTGAGTCATGCATACAAAATGATCGTATGCAATGTCGAACAAAAAAAAATGGTAAACGGGGCAAAGGAGGGTTGTATGAAAGGCTGAGAGAGAATATCGTAATTCTGAGAGAATCACTTTTTGAATATTCAGAAACAGCGGTTCAGGAATGATTTTTACTTGCTGATGGGGATGTTGGTAATATATCAAGAATTATTACACTGGTGTACAAATTTGGAAAAAAAACTTGACTGCAGAAACGTAGCATGTTCTTTAATTAATCTGGGTGAGCTGAATTCGAATCTGGCATAAAGATTGGGCTATCATGTCTCGTTCATTTTTATGGCATGCTGGCAATACCGTAAAACAGTCAATACTGACACTACAATTTCACAATTATTAATTTGAATGGAGCCCACTTTCATTCCAAATCTTCATAATAGTAGCGTTTAAGCGTGTCAGAGAGATCGTGTATTACTGATTCAAGCTATTTTTGCTTTCTGTGTAGTGAATATTTGGTTGGATAAAAAGGATATGCAATATCAGAATCATTAAAATATGCATATTTACATTATTTTGGTTTTACTGTCAGAAACTTGAGCAAACCGTGGACACCGACAATGTTTTGCAATAGTTGCAGAACTGTTTTATACAAGTGGTCAAATGGCAAGAAGATCTATTTCGATTTTCCAATTCCAGTACTTTAGAGAGAGTCAAGTAACCATCAAACCGATCGTTATTTCCGTTTAACAAAAGTTGTTGTATGCAGTATAAAAAATCAAAAAAATATTACTTACGCGAATATCCCATCGGTTTCCAAACCAGATACCAGCTACACGTCATCATTACGTCAGAACAGGTTAACTCAGTATTCACCAGGAAAACAAAACATTTCAAATAAACCATTAATTTATCCAAATAACGTTCTTCTTCTGTCGCTGCACATAAAATTGTTTTTTTTTAAGGACTTTGTCAAGGCTCTGGACAAAGATGGTGCAGCATTTAAATATTTGTTAACGGTTTTCCCTAAAATTTCATATGGTAAAATCAAAGCAGGCATAGAATGATGACAATTTTTCACAATTTTTATTGGAGAAAGAATATGGAAACTGGAAATCTTTCAAGGGTATCATGAACATTTTTCTGGGAAACAATAAGACTGAAAACTACAGACAAATTGCTGCTGAATTATTGAAAAGTTATCAAGAATTAAGTGCACGAATGTCGCTCATATCGCATTTTCTTCATTGGCATTTAGATTGCTGCAAAGGAATAGGGTTATCTATTTTTCGGTTTTAAAAGTAAAGTTAAACAAAATACGCACAAAGCTTGATATGATATCATTATAAAGCTTCGACTTTGCCATTATGTACGATATACAATGTCTCATTTAAATGATCGCCTCTAGATTGATTGCAGCAGTGAGTGAATCCTTTTGAGGCATTTCTCGAAAAATACGGCCCGATTGCACCTCCAGACCATAATGCGCACCAAACAGTCACTTTCTCCGGATGCAATGACTTTCCCATAATCACTTCTGGGTTCTTTGAACCCCATATATGACAATTTTGCTTCTTGAAGTAACCACCGATTGAGAAATGAGCTTCATCGCTGAAGTAAATTTTGCGCGATTGAAAGCACACGTTTGAATCATCACTTTTGTAATAAGTTTTAACAATTTTTACACGTTCTTCGGTTGTTAAACAATCCATATTCGTAAGTGGGAAAACTTTCACTAAATTAATAACACTTCATATGACAGATATTTAACAGCTGACAGCCTTGTCAGACCGGCGTTGTTGAAACCACTAAACTACAACGAACCATTCGTACTTTTTATATATCGACTACTATCGAAACGACTCCTTTTCAATGACGCAATGATGGACTGGATCGATATATCATAAGAGGGCTCAGTGAACAGTAGGATGACGAAGTGGTTATAGTAGGGAGACACTTTCCCTAAAAGGGCTTAAGCCAATTTGGGCGTAATGAACATTAGCAACGCTTTTTCGACTATTTTACCATTTTTTACTTACTTTTATTACTTAAACTCTGACTATGGTTATATTTCCGTATATTAGAACGAAAAACATACAAAATGAAAAAACTCTACTAATTTCATATATAGTGGTTTGGATATGGTTCAGTTGGTGTTGCAGGTATATTTCTTGATTTTACGAAGGCTTTTGATTCAGTTGATCATGAAATAATGCTGCAGAAATTAGAATTTTATGGAATAGTGGGGAAAGAACTGGAATTACTTAAAGACTACTTTCAAAATAGGAAACAATTTGTGCAAGTAAACCGTTGTAAAAGTGAAATGGTAAATGTTGAATGTGGAGTACCACAAGGTAGCTGTCTAGGGCCGTTATTATTTTCAATTTTTTTGAATGATATTTATAACTTGAAAAAATGTATATGTTTGCAGATGACGTTTTATCCATATAGTTACGATTTGACTTTGAAAATTAACATGGAACGGGATATTGTCCTAATAATTGAATATACTAGATTGAATAAAATTGTTCTGAATCCAAATAAATGTAAATTAATACGGTTTAGACCACATGCCAATGTATTAAATAATCATTTTAGTGTTTTAGTTGATGGTAATATAATTAATGAAACCCATGAAGTTAAATACTTAGGGATTACTTTGCAAAGTAATCTCTCTTGGGATTTACATATAACTGAAATTAAATCAAAAATAGCACCGGTTATTGGTATATTATACAAAATGAAATTCAAATTGAATGTGGAAACTAAAATATTAATTTATCAGGCCCTTATTCAAAGTCACCTAAATTACATGGCGTTAATATATGGTTACAAAAGGACAAATGTTATGAAATCATTAGAAACTATGTAGAATAAAGCACTGAAAATAATTTACAATTTACCAAATTTTCATTCAACTATATCTTTGTATGTTAATGTTTGTAAATCCATACTGCCGATTTATGGACTTTATAAACATCAATTACTCTTGTATGTTTTTAAGAGTTTGAACAATTTTGGCTATCGTACCATTAGTTTTTCCCAGAACCAATCGTTTATGTGTACAAGACATCAACAAAATCTAAGAACACCTAGATGCAGATTAGAAACTACTAAACAACGCATTGAATACATGGGTAGTTTAGAGTACAACAATTTGCCTGCAAATATGAAAAGAATAAATAGAATATCACACTTCAAAAGTGAACTAAAAAGTTTCCTTTTACAGAACCTTGAAACGCTTCTTATGTAATTGCGGAATAACCCTAAAGAGTATTTTACGGATTCAAAACATGTATGTTTTGACATAATTTTTTATACACTATATGTTTTTTTTGTCTCTTCTCTCATACATAATTATACTTTTAATAATACTTAAATTTGTAATTACTTTGTACATGTTTTTTGCCAACTTGCCTCTAAAATGCCTTAAGGGCATTGAGGCCATTTTTAATCTGATATATGTATGTATATTTGTACATGCATTAATAAATACAATTATAAAAAAAAAAGTGAAGTAGATTGTCATTGTAAATCATATTTTTCTGCTATCAAGATACACAAAATTTTTATAACAATAGTATTGTAAAGTTTTATAATGTATTTCTTATCGAATTATGGAGAAGTTATGTTCTAATATTGTAATTTAATCAAATCGGCCTTAAGGCTTACAATTGCAATCCCGAATAAAAATAAGATTAATTAAATTAAATATTATGTAAAAGAAGAAGTAATTTTTGACACTCCCATTTATATAGCTATGAGCCAGATACGTACGACACTTCGACGTACACAATTAATGCAAATTTGTCAGGTGGTAGAAAAACTTTCTCGTATATAAAATGAATTGAACTGTTGAAAAATTATTGATTTTTTTCATTTTTCTATTCATTTATTAGTTAATTAACATAGAGTTCAACAACTGCGGCAAAATTGTCAAACACCGGCCTAGCACTATTCATGGTTTTGTCTTCAATTTGTTCACAATGTTTAAATATTCAGAAAAACATCATTTGAAACAAAAAAAAAAAAATAAATAAATAAATAAACAAATAATAAAAAATCGATGGACTTTTAGTGTAGATTTCTCGCCTCGGGATTTATTAGAGGACTACATAGAATCATAGAGCAACATAGTCGAAAGATTATTAATTACTCAGAAATCAAAACGATTTCTTCAAGCAATGGTCAGTGAAGCTGTAGCACTTTAGGGTGGAAGAGAAAACAGTAGTAGGAGCATTTTGTTATAAATATATTTATGTCATGTTTTATACATATATTAAAAGGCATTTTCTAATGAGTTTCATTTTTATTTCTTTTAGGTGATTGGAACGGATTGGAATCATTGATTTCTCTGCAGTAGGGTAAGTGTTTCCTCTGTGATTTCTTTCTCATAGACTGTTTACTCAAAGAGTGACGAATGCAATGGCAAATTTCCAAAAATTGATTGCATTTTCAATTCGGCTTAAATTGTTTATTTGGAATCTACTTATTAAATAAAGGCAAAATGAGGATGACTAGATATTGTACTTTTGCTGGTAATTGTTAATGAAATGTTATGAAAAAGCCGTACTAAAATTGTAGAATTAAACAGGAATTTATTTTGGTTACGATTTCGGTTATGTTATTTCGATTTTTTAAGAACTTTTAAACATTTTGACTATGATTTCGTTTATGGTTGTGATGATTCGGTTGCAAAATTCAATTTCGAATAATGGTTATGGCTGTGATCACAATTTGATTCTCAGATTAAAATGATATTATAATTAAAAGAAGCATATAACCCAAACAACTTGATATTGCATTGAATTTCCTAATTATTAACATTACACTGAAAGAACAAGGACTTCCAAAAGGACCAACAGTGCACTATTAATACCTCAAAGCACAAGAAAACTGGTGAACTTCTTAAACTTCATTGTGATTATTTAAAGCTCCACAGAAAAACTCTTTCTAATCATATATTCACGCCAATTTTCCTAACGTCTTCCTACTTTTTGATCCTATTAAAGATTTATAAATTCACCTAATTTACCTTGCCGTTTAAGACCACACCGGCTAAATCCCGCAAGTTCTAGATTAACTTCAAGAGAGCTTAAAATAAAATAAATCATTTTCTGAAATGCACCCTCCCATAGCAGGCTTAAGTTTTTAAGAGCAAACAATAACCTCAAGGAAACGATAACCTTTGATCCCTACGCACCACTCCTTACAACCATATGGTAAAGCCTTGTGCAGCAGCAACATCAGAGCGTGCTATATCGGCCATTGCAGTGAACTTGGGCAGCAGCAGCGAGTAGTGATGGTGGTGGTGGGTACTGCTGTTTAAGCGAGTGGTTGGTCATTAAGGCATGTAATGCACACGCTTGTTGGTGATCACCAAAACTTGTTTTTTATGGTTTGTGATAAAAAAAAAAAACAGCGACAACTGCAGCAAAAATATTAATATCGAAAGAACTGAACTGAGAAATGTTAATCATTAAAAAAGGGGGTTCAAATATTGCAGTCGCCTGGTAGGGTTCCATTTGTTTTTGAGGTGGTTTTTGGTGTTTGATACATTTTTGTACTTTTTAGTGTTGACGCGTGTCTTGTGCAGCGGCTACGACCATATGGTAGGTCAGTCCACGTTCTAAACTAATTTGCTTAAAGCCGCCTGGTACGTTTCTCAACGCTTCGCTGCCTCCTCAATGCTTAAGTGATCATTAAGGAAACCAAATCGTACCCGCCGAGTACAAACAGACGAAAGGTGGTGATGGTGGTGGCGGTGGTGGTGCTATTAATGTTGTTGTTGCTGTAAGGCGGTGGTGGTATGTCCTTTAAAGTTGCAAGGATACAAACAACAATACTAATCACCCAATGTGCATCAGTTTGTAGCCAAGCGCAACATTTTCATTTAAATTTTTCTAAAGGAAAACTTAGGAAAAATTTACATGTTGTTTTTTTGTGGAATGTCGTAAAAAGTGACATTTGTTGATCGCTTTAATAGGGTAGGGTTTCAGCTACTGCGCCCCTACTTCTACACTGCCCTACTCTATACTGTAATGAAGGCTTCTTTTGTTGCAGGACTTTTAGTGTTTCAATTTTCGGTTCGTTATGAGGTTTCATCAGTGTCCAAATATCCATGTAACGTCTGTGAATGTCTTGCTTGTATCGCTTATAAGGTTTCCTGAATTATTCAGCTCCGTTTTTTTGACAGCTGTTGAGATCGTTACTTTCTATGAGCGTTTTCGCTGATGAGTTCTAAGTAAAGCTGCGCCTTATGGTCGATGGTGTTTGTTAAGGAAGCCACTTTTTTTAAGAATTGTTTTCATAGCACTTATGAAGATTGTTCATTTGAATATGGTAAAGAAAAACGTTACTTTTTTGAGAACGAGTTTGAAGTATTGAAGCAGCATTTGATAAATGCATTAAAATATCATAACGTAAAGGAGCTAGAAAGTGTTCAGTGACAAACTTGTTTCAGAATTTATAATAAATTACAGAAGATCTTAGAATTTTATTTAAAGAAAATGCTCGACATTTTCGAAATTTCGTAACCGAAAATTAACTTGCTTTTATTCAGAAAATCTACTGTCACTTGCGTTGAAATCTTTCAAACGATAAACTTAACTTTTAAATTAAATTAAGAAAAACATCATGGAGACATGACCTGTCCGTGAGCAAACTGCATTGATTTTATGCTGTCAAATTTTACCAACAGGTCACGATTAAACAAATTTTTCAGTGCGGTTATGAAAAGTACTATTTAGGAACACCCAGTGTACGTACAGAATCATTTTTTGGAACGTAATGGTAAGAAATGCGATTTAATTCTAAACATTTTAGACCTGAAATATGACAAAATGATATTTAATTCTGCAATTATGAGATATCGTGTAATGACAATTGAGAAGTGAGTTGTTTTAGTATCCAAAAAAAAAAAAAATATTTCTTTCTAACTATTGCATTCAATTTGTCGGTTCTGCAATAAATTGGCATAGATCTCCACAAAATATAAGTACGCCACCTATATATGAAAAACGGAGTTTGAGACTGTAAACTACCCTGCAAAAAAAGTGGAAGTCATTCAAAAAGAATCACATTTTCACAACAATTAAAATAAAACATGTTCCAGTTAAGTACTCCAAAAACTATTTTTTTAAAGTACATAGTATTCTCGGAAAGCGTAATTTTTGATATTCGACTTACAGAAGCACCTTTTAAAGTTTATGGGGGAAAAATGTATTAACCCTCCTTTATATCATAACCAATGTGCGAAGTTTTTTATTCTATTTGTTATATATATATATTTCTATGTCACTAAGAATGTCGGTATCAATTGCTGTGGACTGGCAGAGGGTGTATAAACTTTGGCTTTACGAAATATTGGGTAATCTTTTAATTAAGTGTATGTCTACTCGGCTTTTTTATAGAAAGTACCAAATCCGTTGAGATCTGTGGTCATTTTTTTAAGAAAGTGACTTTTAATATAAATAAAAATGTAATTAAACATCAATTTTTTAAATAATGGAAATTTTATTTGAATTTTCATTACACTCGCTTCACTCATGAATATATAGGAGAAAGGCATCATAAAATAGTGTTTCCCTACTATAACAACCATATGTTAATTTAATTTTTCACCACTTCAATATCACCAGTTGTGATGAATATTCGCTTCTTTGAATGAGCTTTTTTGCTGGTTACATATTTTGATTATATATTAAGAGATAATACAGTGAACGTTTTCAGAAATTGTGATAAATTCGCATAAATATAAATAAATGTTGCAAAGAATAAAAAGATAAAACTAATTTCAACATAACAGACTTTTGAATTGCAGACATTTCTCGTACATAAAAGGTTATCCTTTAAATTTAACTTTAAAGTTTGGGTTGGTTCAGAATTACATTTTAAGTTTATCCATATAGCTTCTCTAGATATCTAAACTATACGAGTATTTAATAACTGCTAGGCCAATCCTAATCATTACCTTCCATTTTAAAAATGTTACTGCTAGAAGCTTCAAAAAAAAAAAGCACACAAATATAGCCGAACTTTACAACAGGATGCCTAAAAAACTGGACTTTGTTCCCGCAATAGTACTCGGTCCCGTCATTCAGTTGTCATAGTTGGGCGGCGACTAATGTAGATACTTAAATATATTATGGGCCTTACATCGACAAGAGATCAAACCGCTTCGGGTTTCTGTCTTTCGGTCCTTCTTCAAATTACCAAGTTTTAACAGCATTTAAAAAGTCTGGTTCTTCCAATGGAATTTTAGTCTCGCGCATTTGCGTTGCCCACTGAAATCGATGTTGAAGATTTCTTGTGCTGGAGTGTTCGGTCCCATCCAGCCAATATGACCCAGCTAAAGCAATCACTGTGTTTTGATGCGCTTGATCATATCCAGTCGTATGGCGGTATGTAGTTCATGATTCATACGATGACAATACTTTCTAATAGCGATGGTGGGACAACATAATTTTTCTCTCAGAGACTCTTAGAAATGATACATCTTCTTGTGCTTAATGCTTAACATGGAATCTCGGACCGTACAGCAAGATAAAAGATAAATCGTCTGGGAAAGTTGGATTATTATTCGTTGGGAGAAGGTTTTGTCATTAAATCGCTTACTATATGACATATGTTTGCTAGTAGTTCCTTTCTCCGAAACACCTGTTTCCTAGTTCTCTTCTCTTAAATGAAATAGTCCAGGGCAGAAAAGTTGTATCTGCCAATATCCTTGCAGTTTGCCAAACTAGTAGGCCTGTTGCTCACCGAAACAAATATCATGGTTTTATCCTTGCTTACCAGCAGACCCTCTTTCAGCACCTGAGAAAGCGTAGTTTACTGCCAATTTTTATGTTAAAGGCATGCGAAAGCAACATGTGGCTCTTGTTGAAGATGGTGCCAGGCGTGTCTACCACACCTTTCCTTGTAATCATATATAAAAGCTGTAAGATAAGTTGTCGCCCTGTCTAAATCCTCGTTTGGTGTAAGAACTACTTTAAAAAAATGTAAAATGCTTAACTATCTTTACAAAAACATAAAAACTTCCAAGAAATACCATACTCGTATGTGGTTTTATACAATTCTTAATGTTTCAGAGTGTTGAAGGCAGCAAATAGACAGCAAACAGGTAGAATTTATCCACCCACTTTTCTTGGATCTTCTCCAGGATTTGCCCCAAAGTGAATGTCAGTTGTAGCTGTATGTTTTTCAGGTCTAAAGTCAATTTTTTTCAGATGGAAGACGTTTCAGTCTTTCCAACATTACACTGGATATAGTAGATAATAGATAAATTGCTGATCCGCTATTGCTTGTTGAAAAAATCAATGTCTTATTTGAAAGAAGATACATTTCGTTTAAATCCCAGTCATAGTGAATGCATTCATTAAAACAAAACATGGTTATGGGCTGATGTATTCTCATTATTAGCTCATTTGCCAATGGTCTTACATAGTTGTGCCAGCAGGCCATGCCATCACCTATAATTGCCATGATTTCTTCAATTGTACTGTTTATCGCAAACATGAACTGATAATAGTATCCTCTGCATAATTATGGCACAATCTGCATATATTACTTTGCTCTACTTGTAGACATTATTGACCTCATTGTAGAATTTTCGGATCTCATCTCCATTCGCACTCCCTTCTACATCCTCGCTTTCCCATGAGTTACAATTGACTGCAGCATTGCAATGTATGCAGCATCCTTTTCCTCAGATGAAATGCAACATTCTTAATCAAACTAGAGCTTATTTGAGTTCGGGTTTCCATTCAATGTACTGGTTTTATGACAGTTGCCATTGAATACGCAATGTGTTACCATAGTGTGTCAGGAATATCGAAATTATAGGCGTTTTGAAATAGCACTTGGGAGAGTTTGCAGGCTCTTTGTAGCCTGTGACTGTATGTAGTAAGCAATGTGATGGATTCCTTTCTGCATAATTACGCACTAGGATCCTGTCTTCTGTCTTTTGAACTAGGATCCTGTCTTCTGTTTAGTACCGGGATATCCAATTTTATTTTCAAAAGTAAAGTTAAAGAAAGCTATGGTTTCGACTATTGTTTCATTACAACGCTTGGACCACTTTTGTAGTAAATTTTAACTAATTTTACGCGTTCGTTGGTTGTTAAACGATCCATACTCGTAAATGGCAAAACTTTCACTACATAAATAACACTTCAGAAGACAGGTATTTAACAGCTGGCAGCCTTGCCAGACCGGCGCTATTAAAACTAATACGACCAATTCGGGTTCTTTTGTTATGATTACCAAACAGCCAAGGCAGTTCTAAAAGTAATGAATTTCACATCTTTTCAGATAGCAAATTATATTAGCAATAATAAGTAACTTTTGGCAAATAAGTGGTCTCGATTATGAACAAAATATCAATTTGAGTATTGTTAAGATTGTATCGGATTCTATGGAAGCTGTTTGTCGATTAAATCAATAAAAATTGGGAAATTCTCCCTTAGCTGCTTAAAGAAAATAAGTATCAGGAAATCATATTGGGTTCTTTGGAAATTTTTCGCATAATAATTTAAAGTATGATAACAGTGTTATGGAGTTTTTTAAATATTTCACTGTTTATTACACAGGTTGTTATGTACCTCATGAAGTCTAAATCGAATATGAATGAATGAAGTCGAGTTGCATAAGAATGAAAGGTTGAAATGTCAAATATATCAACGTTTCAAACGGTTTCGCAGCAATAGCTTCGCTTCTTGTACAAAATCAATAAAATTTTAAAATGTTATTGAAACTTCTACTAAGGTAGTATTAGAAGTCGTTTAAAATTAACGCTTTTCAACGGAATTCTAAAAAATAAACACCGCTACCCTACTACTCGAAATTACTAACTCGAGGATGAGCTGTAGAACAAATACGAGCATCAAATTAACAGCACCAGTAACAAATTGAATTTACTTTTACGTTTGAGTAAATAAAAGTCAAAACATTGTTGTCTCACACCAGAGCAACAAGAAATTTTGCCAGAAAGGCAACAAACAGAGACCAAATGGCCACCAAGGGCTGTAACCTCACGAGGTGAACAAGAACTGAAATTACAGTTGAAATGTTTGAATGGGTGGCGCAATTTACACAGAGTGGTAAATTCATTTGACGTATTCGGCGGATATTTCTGCATAAAAAAGCGAAATGTATTCAACGAAGAAAAAAGAACACATCCTTGCACAATCACACCCAGCACAGGAGGAACGGGCATAGGGCGCAAGTAACGGGCCCGCAGGACATACTTTGATATTTACTCGCACAGTTGTTGTTGTTGTGCTAGCGTTTCTACAGCAATTTGTTGATTTTCGATGCAATTTTGAAACTGTAGCCACTCCTTTCCTGCCTGCAGTTGTGTGGCGTTGCACAATGGCCCAATGTTAATAAAAAGTTTTTCCTTTTTGTGGCCCAGAGGGTGGAGGGGAGGCGAGGGATGTTAAAGGCCAGGGAACTGGTCGAGAGTGCTCTTACTACTCGGTTTGATTTTTCAAATGCATTTGCATACAAAGCTTTTTTATGGATCGTCGCTTCACTTTTTTCGTATCCTTTTACAACCGTATTGCCACAATTGGTGTTGGTGTTGCTGTTGTAGTTGCTACAGCCTATATATGTGTGTGTGTGTGTGCGTATGTATGTGTTGAGTATAGGTTAAATTTTATGAATTATTCAAAGGGCAAATAACGAAATTCATTTGGGCGCCTTTGTTACACTAAAAGGTTTGATTTTCTCGTTGCCGTTATAGCAGCAATTCCTGTTTATTTTTATTTTGCATTCGCTTCTGTTGCAAAACGCATTTTATTTTATATTCGTTGCTGTTGTCGTTGTTGTTGCTGTAGTTGCTTGCTGTTGCATTTCATGTTTTATTCCCAATAAATTATTGATGTTCTTAGTTTTAATTCTACTGTTTTTTTTGATGAAAGATAAGCAAAGCGATTCTGAATGAAATGGAATAAATTTGCGGCCAAAGTTTACTCGGTTTTGAATGCAAAATAAAAATGTTATTGAAGTATATAGCTTGGCTATTAAAGAGATTTACACTTTTGCTACTATTTCTATTGGTATAAATTTTTGATTATAAATTGTTATTTGAAATATGTAGTTGTAAAATGATTCTTGTAGGAGCTACTTGCACACCTCACTACTTGCGATATACCTTTTTCATATTACACGTTCAATACTTGCAGTATCTCAGCCTTGAACAATAATTTTATAATACATTCGTAGACTAGAAAGTTGCGGGAAGAACATTTTATTTTTACTGCTGTAAAATACATTGAATTGATTTAGCTTTTTGAGACCTTTTGCGCGATGTGGTTCTGCAACGGCAATTAAAAATATTTCATTGCTGACCGCAAATGATAAGCTTGCCATTTTAAGGAAATGAAATTGAAGAATTTTTAATAAAAGCATACCTGAACATTTAAATGTTTCAAAGGAAGTTAATACCCCATATAGGAGTTCATCATGTATTCGGAATTCGATCTTGTAGAAAAAGATGACGACTAAATTTTCGAAATATTCCAAAAATGGTCAAAGCTTTGTCCAAATTATTTATAAATTACAGGGTAAAAAAATGTACCAATCACAACTATTATTCTAAGGGTGAAAGTAAACTTAAAACGTGTCAAAATCAAAGAAACGACAACGGTCATTCATGCTAGGAATGGTAGTATTGGGAACGTTAGTAGAGACCTGGAATCCGAAGACGTCTATTGAGTCTATTGGCAAGAAATTGTCACAAACAATAAGGATTTAACCATTGTTTGGGAAATCTATTGGTGTGCAACAAAGTTCCCCCTGCTTGATAATAGATGGCGCCAGCTGTAAATGCTAGTCGATTTAGCCATAACCTAAACGTCTAGCCTAGGCACATGGTAAACATGTCGCCTCGACACAATAGTGATTTTCCCTTGATGTCATATTCTTTTGGTTGTGTGAATATGTATTATGTGCGCAACTAAATTACCGCTGTTTGCCAATAGATAGCGCCAGCTGTAAGCGATCTGATTTATAAGTGATTTAGTATTATTTCAGAACTTCCGACAACAGTTAATTTTATATATTTCAAAAAATTTAGTACACAAATTATCACTAAATGTATAAAAGTAAACCAACCACTTCGTGGGCAAAACTTTAAATTCATTCACAATGATATCGAAACAAAAGTACATTTTAATGTGTCAAAACAAAAGTTAATCTTAGTACAAGTTAAAGAAAGATAATGGTAATTTCGAATAGATATAATCTTTAAATTATGACTAAAGTATTGAAGTTTAGACATACATAATAAATGGTGAATATGTTGAGAAACACTAAAAATTCCTATGTTGTTTTTTTTTTTTTTTTTTGCTTAAAACGCCGATTCTTAACCTAACTTAACTCAAACTTAACCTTCCCATGTGATTCTGTTCACCAGGAGGTACAAGATTCCACCTGTGGATCCTATCTCCCTGGGAGGTACTGAAATTCCTTTCGCGGACGGTAAAAAATACCTTGATGTGTTATTGGACAAGAAGCTGAATTTCAAACTCAACATTCTAAATAGGGCGAAAAACTCCAGATTAGCGTTATATGCGTGCAAGAGGACAGTAGGAAAACAATGGGGATTAAAGTCTCTCATTGTTCACTGGTTGTATACTGCAGTAGTAAGACCGATTATGTTGTATGGAGTAATCGCCTGATGGAAGGCTCTTCAGAAGTCCACATACTGTAGAATTCTGGACAAAGTTCAGAGGGTGGCTGTTCAGAGTTCAAAGGGTCTGTGCATCACTGGTGCGCTACGCGCCACTCCATCTGATGCACTAAATGTAATTTTGTGTTTACTGCGCCCTGAACATAAATAGTATACAGAATGCCGCAGCTGCGGCAATAAGACTAAGTGAGCTGTCACAGTGGTCAAACAGTGGTTATGGTCACTGTGTGATCCTTAAAATGATGTCTGACATAACAGGCACCATAGACTACACTCTGGCTGAACCACTGTTTGACAAGAAGTACCATATACTTACACGGGATAGAGATACGTGGAAATGTAGAACTGTATGTCGACTTCTACACCGACGGCTCAAAATTAACAATAACAATCAGGTAGGTTTTGGGGTCAAATCCAAAGACCTAGGGCTAAATATAGCAAGAAGACCAACTAATCACTGTAGTGTTTATCAGTCCGAAATTTTGACAATAAAGGAAGTGGGAGAATGGCCGAGGTTTAACGTCCTCACCACAGTGAAGATTCACATATTTCCTGACAGTCAAGCTGTCACTAAATCCCTGGATTTTGTCGTTCTGAACTCAACCTGAGCTTTGATATGACGAAGATCTCTTAACGAGATGTCTCAGCATTTCAATATTCACCTTATGTGGGTGCCGGGCTACAAGGACATACCAGGAAATGGCAGAGCGGATGAGCCGGCGAGACTGGGGACAGCCTTACGGACTCCAGCCGAGTTGGAGTCTGTGGGAATGCTTCTAGCCATTTACGAACTCCTACTGCGAGATAAAGCATGTTTAGTAGCAAATGGTAGACGAGCGTTAGTCCGAGGCTGTAATCAATCCAGACAGATGTGGCCTCGTCTAGATCTGAAGCGTTCAAAGAAACTCCTGTCGCTATCTAGACCCGACTTCTCATTACTTGTATCCGTCATGACGGGACACTGTCTGATTGGAAGACATGCAGTGATACTGAAGGTTGCGACAGGTGACTTCTGCAGCTGCTGTAGTGATGAAGAGGAGGAGAAGTCTATAGAACACCTTTTGTGCAATTGCCCCGCCATGGCGAACAGACAGGGATGAACACTGGGCTCTTACATCTTTAGGAACCTGGGAGATCTGGACGATATAGATATTGTCCGACTTAAGAGCTTCTTGAGGCGCTCTGGATGGTTCAACGAGAGAAACTAGAGACATGAATATTTCTAGTTTCCGTGGTATTACAATGGGCTATCTAGTATAAGTGAGTCTGTCTACTCAGACTACCGCAGTGACCTAATCTAACCTAACCTAACTTATGGAAAGTTTGAAATATTCTAATGCAGACATTTGGCTTCCTAGTTCAAGTGCTTCGGCATCTGCTGTATTTCCAACAGAGAATCGGTTGGACTAAATGCTTATATCGGCATAGACTTTTACGATAATCAAAAATATGTATGAGTATTTCTGCAAATTTATGTAAATGAAATATATAAGAAAAATATATGGTATATAATTATTTTTTTTTTTTAAGTGGAGTATAAAATATCTTTTGACACATTTAGTGTCTCCTCAACAAATCTCTTACAGTCGGTGATTTGGAGAAATGGACAATGAAAGCATCAGTCCTTAAAAGTCATGCCGGTCTCGCAAGGCTGTGAGCTGTTAAATACCTATCATCAGAAGTGTCATTTATTTAGTGAAAGGTTTGCTATTTTCGAATACGGATTGCTAAAACATACTACAAAAGTGATGGGCCAAACGTGAGCTTTTAATCGAACAAAATGTTGTTTAGCGATGGAGCTCATTTCTCACTCGATGGTTATTTCAACAAGCAAAATTGTCATATATGGAATTCGAAGAGCTCAGAAGTGACTGTGGCAAAGTCCTTGCGTCCCGAAACAGTGACTGTTTGATACGCATTATGGCCCAGAGATGCCATTGGGCCGTATTTTTTCAAAAGCTACCTCAAAAGGATCCACTGCTGAAACCAATTCATTGACATTGAATTTCTTACATAATGGCAAAGTCTAAGCATTATAATGAAACATAGGTTTCATTATGCGTGTTTTATTTAACTTTAGTTTTGAAACCGCAGAATAGATAATCCTATACCTTTGCAGTACGACAATATATTGCCTCTGATCAACGAATAAACGGTAAAACTATTGAAAAAAATCTGCAAATCGAGCATTTTTCTAGATTGCTTTTGTGGGCAAGTTCTTTCTTACTAATTTTTAAATTGAACCTTACAAACTCAAGTCGTCCGACGTCAATTGCCCTCTCAACAGACACGTGACGATCAGGTGTATATAATTTGATGGCCTCTCAGCCGAATATTTCAAGTTGTTACACATAGAATGACCAACTTAGTATAGCGCCAGAGTCCTATATTGCTGCCTACAAAACCATTTTCAGTTCAAAAAACCATTTTCAGTTTGTTTTATTTATTTTTACTTGAAAACGAAAAATGGGTTACCCTTTACTTACATCACTTTCTGATCGTCTCTGCATAGATGATATGATTACTTATTTTTGAGTTTACATTTGCATAGCTTGAATTCACTTAACATTAGAATAATTTATTACATCAAAATTAAAGCTGATTACTTAAAATATTCCCAAGACTGAAATTATCCATTGCTATGTTCCAAAACACAACGTCGCGTCACCGCCGTCATTGTAATTTATCACAGATGAAGAAAGAGAGAGAATGACTGTGGAAATATATCGCTGTATCTGTGCCTGCTTTGGTGTTTTTTGCAACAATTTTCTAATACAACCCTTGAAATTATTTTGAAAATTATTTTACAAAAAAAACAAAGTAAAAAAAAAAAAAAAGAAAACGCCAGCGAAACAAAGTCCAAATGAATGAACACAACAGAAAACACACAAATTTTGCCGTACAACTTTTGCAACAAAAGATGATGCACACGAAAGCAAACAATGTTGCCTGTCCTTTTTCCCGCTGCTGTTGCACTATTTCGCCTGCTTTTTTTATGTATGAATTGTAGTAGCTGCTGTTGCTGTTGCTGATGCCATTGCTGGCACTGTTGCTGTAATTTTTTTGCTATTTCCTGGGCACATCAAGAGGAGAAAGGTTGTCTTCGAAAATTCTTTTAATCTTATGGATGGATTTTTAGTGTATATAAATTTTGTTGGCTAAATGCCAAATAATTTTTACTCGACTTGTATGTATGTGAGTTGTCCTGGCTGTGTCCTGAATATAGAGTTCTTAGCGCACAAACGTATGTAGATATGTATGTATGTATGGCTTTGTAGGTTCCATCCATTCTATCATGCCGCCTAACATTTCAGTGTAACTACATGTGTTTGTAAGAATATCGGTAAGCATGCATGTATTTGTGTATAGATATCTGTTTTATATAGTTTCACTATATATCCTTTGCAATCAGCCATCCAATCCATCCATCCATCCATTCATCCATCCAACCAGCCAACCATCCATCTAGCCAAGCATTTATTGTACTCTTTGCTGTCTTCTTCTTTAGTTTTATCGTTTATCGTGGACTTTGTTGTATAGCCACGTGTGTGTGTGTGTGTGTGTGTGAGCGCGAGTATGTGTGTGTCTGCTGCTTCAGTCGTTGTTATTATTGTACAACATTGTGGCACGATTTACTTTTTCGTGATTGAGCTCAACAATATGTGCAAATCCATGTATACAACTACATACATACATACGTAAGTACTACTCATTCATAGTTATTCCAATTTTTTTACATAATACGGACTCGTAGATGTGTTTGCGAAGAGTGCATGTGTGCGTTTGTGCCACACACAAAAGAAGCGCAACAACATCCGAAAAGATACTTGTAGCCCGTGTTCATAATAGTGCATCAGTAGCAGCAACATCACCATCACCATCAGCAACAGCATCAGCCAGAGCGGCAGCAGCAGCGTCATCATCATCATCATCCGCTTCACAAGCTCAAAACACAAAAGCAGCCCTACTCAGCAGCAGCAACCTTTAAATGTCGGTCTATCTAATGTTGCATATGTGTGTTGCTGGTATGTGTTGCAGTTGGCAAACAATTTTTATGAGTTCAACATTTTTCATGTCTATAGAATGTCTTATATACCTCTATTCATACAAAAGTCGGTGTGTCTTCGTATGTGTGCGTTATGTACATTGTTGCGCTGCTATTGATGTTATAAAGTATGTGCGAGACATAAAATCAATATCATCTAGCAAAGAAACAATCAATAATTTAAGAAATATTGAAAGTTTTGTTGAACTTTAAAGCTCTTTTTCAGGAAACTGCAAGTGTGTTACCTTAAGTATGAAAGTGCGGTAGGGCGATAGGAGTTGTAACTGCTCGGATTGTGGTAATGCTGTTGTATACTTGATTACAGGCTTAACTACCATCGAAATATTTAAAGCCAAAACAGAGAAATGGCAAACTGTTTGCTGTAGTTTTTTTATGCAAAAGCTTCTATTGCAATATTTCTCGGATTCCCACAGTTGATTTAAGTTATTTGCGAAGAATTTACATCCAAATACAAAAGATTATTACAAGCATTTTATACGCTATGACAGGATAATGTTTATTTATTTAGTAAAATGTTGGCGTTGGCTCGGTGTGAATGCACATTTTTGATCCAAACTTATGGAAATAATGATGATGAAAATATTTCTTAATTCTGGGTACAGTGGACTGTTGGCAGTTGCATTTTGTCATCCCGTTTGTAACAATTAGAAATATTTCTGCCACATCTCACACAAAATAAATATATTCGTAGTTAATATACAATTCTGTGTCGGCTCAACTATATAGGTCACATCCTTTCCACAACTTTTTCCAACATTAATACCATTTATTCGTTAATTAAAAGCAATCGCCGGAATTATGTATGTCGTAGTCACTCAAAATCTATGTCACTTCACTAAAATGGTATCACGTAAGTCACTTTTCGACAGAAATGCGACCCTGTTGAAAATCTATTACAAATAATGGTATTATGTATGTCGTATTCAACTCCAAAATTTGGCAGAAACAGTCGTTATATATTTTCTTGGTGACAGGTCAGAAAAAAAGGAAGAAAGCAAAATAATCAAAAGATTCAAACGGAAAATGGATAATAAAAAGTAGTTTGGCTTCAAACTTTTACCATGTATTTCAGCTAACATGTCCGCTTTTATATAAGGCTAAAAGTTACAACACCAAAACAATTTGCAACCCTTGTCCAATTTATGGAACAAAATCCAGACTTGGCTAAAGGATTTCATAAAAATACCGAAAAGTCGACTTTAAAACAACAATGGGGCGTTATCAAAACTAAGCTAAACAGCATTGGACCTCCTACGCGTGAAATCGATGGTTGGATGAAAGTTTGGGCTGATTTGAAAACAAGCGCAAAAAAAAGAAGCTTATGCACAACATTCCGTTCGCCACTTGCATACATTTGCGCTAAGTATGGCTTTAGATCACCAGCGTTCCATATTAAAGAGTCATGAGCTGATCCTGGGTGATGTGATGATATGTAACGAATTCTTAGTTCATGATCGCAAACCTGTAATGTTTTATGTTGAATATTTAAATAACCTTTTTTTTTTAAACTATAGAAACCCTTTCTATTGTAGTATTTATATTGCTCCGATAGGCTTGGAGCCAAAATCTTTATGTGTGTCCCGACGCAACCGATAACGCCCGGGAAACCATTTTTTTTGGTAAAAATGTTCCTTGATTTCATTTTTTTCCGACTCTGTCATAATGAAAGAGATCCACTTCGGACAAAGTTGTGTAAACATGGCATTTATATATTCATGAAACACACCACTGACTGTTGGTTGGGCTAGCCCAACATTAAAGTCGTTTCCAACTCCTTTTTGATAACTTCCTTCAGCTAAGATTCTCATCGTTACTGCAAGCCGCAATGTTTTGGTCACTTGTGTTGACCTGGAGCCATCTTGGAGCAAGGGTGATATTTCTCTCAGAACATACCGTCAAGCATCTTTATTCAATCTAAAATTTGCAATAAATCTAAAAAAGTCTTCATAAAAAGCTTCATAGTAACAATTAACCTAACTTACATGGAAGTTGGAAGTAAAAATATGTTCGAGCGATTTCTCAATTGTCTTCTAAAGTTTCTAAGTTCTCTTTCTAAGTTCTTCTCATCAGAAGATGAGAATATAACCATTTTTAGTTGTTTGCTTATGAATTATTGCAAAAAATCAGCACAACGCGGGAAAAATTAAATGGAAGTTGTGTCAACATATCAGCAGGTATTTTGTATTGTTTATTTATCAGCTGATCTGTTTTGTGAGAGAAATCTATTACAAAACTACACTCACGTCGAAAAAGTTACATGATACCGATAAAATGTAAATTCGACAGTGGCTACGAGAGTTGTCACTTTTCGACTACGACATACATAATTCCGGTGAATATCTGATGGTGTTTGATATACACGGGAAGCAGGAATTGATGTAAATAACACCAAGAACTACGATTTTGAACTGAAAATTTACATATATAATGCAGTATCTTATGTACTTCTTACCCCACTTTGCGCCTGTCCATTTGTTTTATATTGAAAAAGTTGATATGATAAAGCAGTAGGAGAAAGTTGTTCTCCTATTGCAATCATTAATCTCTCTTCCACATTGATGCTATAAACTCTTAGCAATTTTTCTTTTTCTTCGAGATAATCAATTGTATTTAATATTTTACGTATAGCGAATTGTTAACATTTATTAATTTATTTCTTATAGAATTCATTACATTTCAATAACATAGTCGTATAAAAAACTAAAATGTTTCCACTAAAGCATTGAAAAATAACTGAAGACAGATACCGCCTAGAAAACGAATAGCAACAGTTACTTTGTAATAAGTTAATATTCACATATTTCCTTTATCTTAATGCACACACGCATTTGGAAGATTGGTTTAAATATTTCTATATTTGGGCACATATCCTTAATGACATTTCGTATAACATCAATATGCTCAATTGCTGTGGGCTAAACGAAACTTTATGATTGCAGAGTTTCGCATACATGCAGAGTTAACGAGAAAATCTTCAAGCACAAGGACAGTTCAATAATAAAATCCTTTGTCTAAAGCTTCATTTAGTAAATAGACATCAGAAGTCCTGTATAGAGTCCTTTTCAACGTTTCATTGTTCTTCACTCTTAAATTACCATTGCTGTTGGTCTGTTGGAAGATCCGATGATACTGCTTTAAACAGTGGACGAGAGCTGCAAAATTTCCAATATATATTTCGATTTAAGATATATTTTGTAATCAGCAAATTTGACTTAAGCAACGTGCGACGAAAGTCATGCAGTGAAACAAATGTTTATAAAATGTTAGCAGATTATTCTTTCATGTTGCACTTGGAAGCTAAAGTCACGCAATTTTGTATTAAAAATCAAAAATACGTTAACTGTGTAGTCATTCGTAATTTCTAAACTTTCTTTCGGATTCAAGTGTTTCCCAATGTTAAACATATTTTCTGTATTATATCTTTATTATACATTCGAGTATTGTTCAAACTATGTATTGATCACAAAAGCTTAATAAAAAAGAAGTAAAAATTATTAATGCACATACGAGGGCGGTCTCAAAACTAGCCGACCTAACAAAGGAGACACTAAAAAGTTGGGAAAAATCTTTTCTTCTTTTAGCGCTATCGATATACTTTTTCCAGCGATGTTCAATAGCTTCTACATCCTGTGTATAGAAAGAATTGTCAGCCTCTTTGAAATATCCACCAACCGCAGGTTCCACCTCTTCATTGTTGTCAAATCTTTTACTACCGAGTCTTGTTTGCAAGTTTGGAAATAAAAAATATTCCGAAAGAGCTAAATCAGACGAATAAGGTGTGTGATGAAGCAACTCCAACTTTAATTCATTAATTTTGGCCATCACAATAGTGGATATGTGAACTGGAGCATTTTCTTGACGAAACAACACTTTCTTTTTCACCAAATGCGGCCTTTTTTCCATAATTTTATCACCAAAGCGCTGCAATCAATTAGAATCAATTTGCTATTGATGGTTTTTCCTTTCTGAAGATAATTAATAAAAATAATCAAAAAAAGAAAAAATAATTAAAAGCGACTAAAAAAAAGAAACAAACGCCATGATCTTGCCTGCCTGATAGAACCCTTTTTACCTTTCTTGGACACGATTCTCCAATTCCAGTCCACTGCATTGATTGTTGCTTTGTCTCAAGTGAAAAGTGGTGCACTAATGTCTCATCCATGGTTATAAATCGATATAAAAATCATTTTGTTGCGGTGAAACATCGCCAAACATTCTACTGAAACATCTTCACGACACTGTTGCTCTATTGAAAGGAAGCGCGGCACCCATCTTGCATACAGCTTTCTCAATATACGAATACTATGTATACAACTTTTCGAAATACCTACCAATTCAGCTAGCTCACTTACTTTCAACCGACGGTCATCCAATACCATTTCGTGGATTTTCTTAACTGTGTTTGGCGCGGGCACCTCAATTGGTAGACCTCATTTAAACTCTTTTGCCCAATATTTTACAGTCGCAAATGAAGCAACAGACTCTGCCAGAGTAGAATCTAGAATTGGTTGGACTGATATCTTTCAAATGGAAATATTGGATTACATAACGGTGACCAATTTTTTCAATGTTTATGAATTCACTGAGATCGTTTACTTTGGATGACTCAAATAAAAATGCTAAACAACGTGGTGCCTTGAAACATAAAATATATGTTTTATAAGGTTGCCACATTTCACCAAAGTCACTTTTTTGAGACTGCTGGCACCATCTATACGCCAGGTCGGCTAGGCTTGGGACCGTCCTGGTAGTTACTGTGGTAGTTACGACACACGATCGTAAAGGAGAGGAACTGCCAAGAAATGAACTGCGGCGACGGTAAATTTCTTCCGTAATGGATAATGTAAAATGTTATTTTTTGAGATAAAAAGTAATGTTCGGTTAGTCCAGTTTAGTTAAAGTGGTCAAATTTTATATCAAAGTTGAATAAAAACATTTTTTTAATGATTTTTAAAAGATGATATTATTTGCATTAAAGTCGATTTGGGAAACCCCAGAAATAATTAACAAAACGATTTTCCACCAATCTAGTTCTTTGCAGATTATCTATATGTAAGAAGTTAAGGGTTTGTCTCCATAATGTAAATGCCCTCAACTCGTGCATTTGAAAGTCTTCGAGCTATTTGAGCTGGTATAGCACATTTGATTCCCAGATTGATCTCTAAAAAGTTGTTAAGCTCTATTAATAAATTAAATTTTAAATTTAAATTATTAATAAATTCTTAAGAAATCATTGGAATTGGTTATAAACGGTTAGAATTTTAATGTTTTCTTTTAATGGTTATTTCTGTTTAGTGCGAGTGTATTAAACTGTTCTTAAAACCGCACCAATTGCTTACCTGTATTTATATAATTTATCATTATGTCATACGAATCTCTAGTATGAAAATGCAAAATTTTATACATTTACGAGTATTTTAATTCTACTTAGAAGGCGTAACTGTAAAAAGCTACAGAAACTTGCAGCCATTTTTTGTAACGAACTTTTGTGGGAATTGTGGTAGGTTATCAAAAACGAGTTTACAAGAATATTGAAAACTTGTTTTGAGCAATCAAAACTTGTAATTCGATGTTCCTTTAATGTCACAAGTTCATTGCAATACGTGTAATTACTACAAACACCTTCACACATTTATACATAATAGGTAAATAAAAGTTGATGGCGTTGAAACTGGAAGTCTTTACAACAGTGGCCAAAGCAAACTCTTCAACAAGCACTGAAACGTGTTAAATGTGATTTCTTTACGAGTTCCCTCCTCGACATTGTATATTTTCTTTGCTAACGGTCATCTTAATTTACAGAGTTTACATCATTTTCCCCCAGCTAAAATTGGAATAATCCCTTTAACTGCTACACAGCTTTGTCAAAGGTATTTGCAACGCTATGGTACGATCGCGCAACGTATTCAGTCCCTCAAATGTTCGTAGTTAGTGCGATAAAACACCTCCTTAAGTAAACACATCAGCTTATAAACATCATCGTCGCCATCTTTTCATTACATTGTGTCAGGAGAATGTAGCGTTGCAATTCTATTGTGTTCGTACAGTTTCCTTCCTGTTTTAATATTTAATCAAATTATGAAACATCATGTTATTATTAGATGTTGGTTGATAAAACAAAACTTTAATCTTGATATGATTTGTATTTTGTTGTTTTTTTTTTAACAAAATCGCTCTTCCTCCGCTATGTGCCATAGTGTGTGTGCAAGGACAACTCCTAAGAGGTCCCGTATACTCCACGTAGTACTAAATAAGAGGGAACGCACCGTAATACAAACAACCATTGAAATTCCGGTATAACCTCTTGTCACTCAGCCCGCATATGATTTTAACATGAGCGAGTATGGCGACATATAAAAAAAACTTCCTGCACATTTTTGCGTAGAGTTGCTTTAAACTCAGGAAGAATTCCCAAACATCGTTCAAGTTGGAAGACGCAAAGCGGCAAAGAACGACATAACAAGACCAACAAAAAAAAACGCACAATGTTTTCGAAATAAAGTTTTCCTGCGAAGTAAAGAAACCAAAGAAATGAAACTTTTTGAAAATTTCGCTCTGGATGCGCTCGTTGTTGGAAAATCTTTTAAGCTTTTGTCTTACTCCATAAGCGCTGGTATACCTATAAATTTCTTTACTTTAGTTTATTTTTTCTACTTTGCTTGCTTTTCACACCGATCACAGAAGATAGATAAAACGTGCAGGAGGAAAAGGTATGAAGCAGGGTGCTTTGATGGTTGCCCCGCAGTTTTTTTTTCTCGAGTTGCTAAAGAAAAATGCACGACACTTGTACTTTTTTTATGTTTTAAAAGGGGGGAATCGTTGGATATAATACTTGAGCAAATTCAAAGCGAGGTAAGCGCACAAATTTAACGGACTGAAATTGAAATGAGTGACATCGCTTCTTCAATTTCTCTCTGCTCCCCCATCAAATCATTGAAGGGAAAATCGGAAATCGGTTTTAGTTAAATATCTCTTTCCCTCTATTGCAATACTAACTACATTTCAACTAATTACGTAATGCAAAAATCCGGTTCAGACTGATTGGTTAATAACGTCTTAAACTATGCTCCATATTTGATAATGTGATAGCAAGAATACATATACCTACACACATACACATACTAACGCCGATAATTTGATTAAAATATTTATTTGCCGCAAAGAAAAGTTTGTTCACAACTATTTTTGACATCAAGTAAATTGAAAAAATTTAGGCCGTGTGTACTCATTAGACATTCATTAAGAAGCAGAGTTTATTTCGATTATTATGGAAAGTCTGTTCCAAAGTTACCAAATTTATTGATATTTATTGTAAGCTAATCTTAAAATGATGCTAAAAGATAGATAGAGTGGGCATGAAATTGCCTAAAAAAAATTCATGAATATTATGACCTCTTTTTGCTCCAGTGGGAGAATGCCGGGTACAACACATGGGTTTTTATTTACTTATTCATTTCAATCTATTGGGCTGAGCCCTTATAGATTCGTTCTTACAACTGTGTAATGGAATTTTACATTAATAATTATCCTAATTCTAACGCAATGTAGTCGAAAAGTGACTCCCACAAAAATCTAAGTAACTGCATGCATTGTTGCATAAAATAAGACTCCTCCTCTCACAAGTTCATTTAAACCTTAATTATATCTACAAAAATATTCACAAAAAAAGTTTATGTCTCCTCAAATTCTTTGTAGACACATTAAAGGGTGTTATTTGCAGAAGCTCTGGAGAGCCAATTCCAATGATTTGCATTTATAATCCAATGATTTGCATTTATTGGCAAGGTTTTACTTTTTATTTCTGTGGTTTACAAAATGGAGATTATTTTACCAAAACACGGACTTTAAACGTTCAAATAAGTAGTTTATACATCGAATGTAAAATGAGTACTGATACTTGGGCGATCGCTAGCTGAGAGTTAGAAGACCGCTTTATTACACTGCTAGAGTGGTGGAGTGAAAGCTCTTTTCTTAACCGTGCTGGGCGTGTACTTAAAGATTAAAACTTACAACTATCAGGGTTAGGAAAACTGTGCACGTAAACAATACCAAAAGATTAGAAAATTAAAACACCAAAAGATTTATGCTAAAAAAGATTTGGTAGAAAATGTAGCCTACCAAATTGTGGTTGGTTAGCAGGTGTCATTTACTATCAGTCACACATTACAATAAAATCTGATAATGGACTATACTTTTATTAAATCTAAATCTTAGATGTGTGATTACAAATAATACAATTTGAGTTGGTATTATAAATTTACGATATCAGATATATGTAACTTGCAATTAATAGAAAAATTGTTGTTGATTTATCATTTACTTTAAATTTATTTATATTTTTCACATACATCACCATCGTAAATTTTCTGGACTTTAGGCCTTTCGAAAAATATTAGTTTCTGAGATTCCAAATAAACTAAATTTTAATTGTTAATCAAATATTAAATTTTTTGACGTTTGTTAAATCGTTTGCCTTTTCTTTCTGGAACTCAGGTTCCAATTCACTATCGGCGATTTGAGAGCAGCTTAGGCTCAATTGAAGAGGTTGGAAAACCAGGAGATCTGAATTCCTATTCGTGCTCAGTATTTCACTGACTTAGGGCAACGGTATATTTTTTTTTTTTGGAAAAAAAGAGGTTAGGGATTTAAGACTTACATTATTTATTCGAAAGCTGAGGACGGCTTGCGACGTGCTCCTGGTGGTTGTTGAACAGCAAAGAGACCCGTTCTCTTGCCGACCACAACCACGGAACCTCCGTGCACCGCTGGGTTGCCATCTATGCATCACAAATAGTGGGTTTTTTACAAGTTCATGGTTGGATAGGTGGGCTTTTACATCATCTAACAGTAGTATTCAATTTATATAACAATTCAATTTAATTTAAGTTAACAGTAGTATTTCATTTTAATTCATTTTTAAACTAATTCATTAATTAAATCTGTGGTAATTATATTAAACAACGTTAATCTTGATAGAATCTGCAGTTTTTTATAATACTGTAAAGTTGCATTATTGGCAAATATAGACTAATGTTTCAATATATATATAATGTAAGGCAATTGTGAAAACTCAGTAAGAGTAGTAGCATATTTTTACGATACAGCAAAACACTTCCCATTAAGCACAACATAAAAAAAAATAATACACAAATTTCAATATTGTAAAAAATATACGTATTTGATTTTATCGCCAGTATTTCAAATGAGCTAAACATCATTTGCTTATTAATTAAATGTAATTTGAAAGACTTTTGCATCTGAAGATGCTTCTTATCAGACAGTTTCCTATGTGAAAAATGTATACCGGATAACTTACTTAATAGAAATTGTCTTCCATAGTGGTTTTAGATACCGAAGACATCTTCCAAAATGCGAAAAATGACTTCTAAAACAATTTTCTAAATAGGATGTCTATTTCAAGGTATGTTCCTGGAATCAAGTCTTCAATACACGAAAATTGTTTTCAGGATGGTTTCCCCTGTAAAAAGTATCTTCAGGAAAACCTTTCGTTTCCAAAAAGAACCGATTCTTCTGTTTCGGAATGAGTTCATTAAGTCTTCTCTTTACAATGCGGTGTTTGCTTGATATAAGTCTGAAAAGCGGGATCTACAAGGTGTGTTAAAAAAAAGGTGACTTTTCAAATTTCGCGGGCTACGCACATTCGACTTTTGATTATTATTTTTTTTTATGTAGATACACTCGTCTCGAAGATATATTGACGGTTTTATCCATATATCATGTTTAGTTTGTTTGTGAGGGATAAATAAAACTCGTGCTTTGCATGTTCGGCGATTTTTTGCTATCGAAAAAAGGATCAAAGAAGTTGCATCAAACTTTGTGTAAAGATTGCAATTAAGTGCTCAAAAAAATTTAATTTTTTATCTGAATGTATTCAACAAAATTGCGAATTGCTTAATGAATTCCGCGAATTGCTTAATGAAATATTTTAAAAGAAACCCAATTAATTCAAGCAGAGATTGCTAATTTCAGATTGATTGTTGTTCTTTACCAAAACTTTTGTTTTCTATTAACCTTCCCGTTTCAGTTAATTTATCCAAATTTCTTTTATTATAACAAAGGATTTTTCAGACTATGACTAAAAATGTGATGTGTTCGCACTACTAAAATTACTCGAGTTTTCCAAAAACGATTCGTAAAATGTTTACTGATTTTAACTTTTCGAATTTTGAAGAAACTAATTTTCCAAACTTAATTAACTCTATCTTAGTTAGCAGGAGCAAAATTGGACAAACCCCAAAAATTCGGCCGAAAACGTCTTCTTCTCGCACGTAATACATCTAATGGGTTATTCGGTCTGGCAAGACTGTCAGCTGTTAAATACCTGTCACCTGAAATGTTATTTATTTAGTGGAAGTGTTGCCATTTACGAGTATGGATCGTTCGACAACGGAAGAATGTGTGAAATTAGTTCAAACTTACTACAAAAGTGGTAATTCAAACGTGGGCTTTCAATCGAACGAAATTATTTTCAGCAGTAAAGGTCATTTCTTACTCGGTGGTTATTTCGGCAAGAAAATTAATTCAAAACGGGATCGCAGAACCCAGAAATAAGTGCGGAAAAAGTGACTGAAAGTGAAAAATGCAGGAAAAAGTCAACATTCGTCAAGTTATCGCCGAGATACCACTCGAAATGTATGAAAAAGTGGTCTGAAACTACTTCAAAAGGATCCACTGCTTCAGTCAATCCAGAGGCGGTCATTTAAACGACATCGTATTTCACACATAATGGCAAGGTCCAATCATTATAATGAAATAAAAGTTTCAAAATGTAAGAAAAAACCAACATTCGTCAAGCTATCGCTGAGATACCGCCCGAAATGTGTGAAAAAGTGGTCTGAAACTACCTCAAAAGGATCCACTGCTCAGTCAATCCAGAGGCGGTCATTTAAATAGCATTGTATTTCATACATAATGGTAAGGTCCAATCATTATAATGATATAAAAGTTTTATCGAAATCATAGCTTTATATGTCTCTTATTTAACTTTACTTTTGAAACCTAAAAATGGATAACCTTATACTTACCCAATTTCTTCGATGAATAACGGTATTGATTTAGTATTTTTCAATACAAACTGAAAACGTTTTCTTACCGTACCTGACTGTAGCTTTTAATTTCAGTTGCAATCAATTCAATTATATTTTACTGATATTCCCATTAAAAATTTTAAAAAAAGTGCTGACAAAAGCCTAATTTCTCAAAGCCTATTTTAGATGGGTAGACTGTCTACTGTGCCGATTGGTTATATTTGTAACACCTGTGATTTGAAGTGTCATAGATGACACACGCGCTAATTCCCAGATAAATTTTGATATTTTTGGTAAAATTTTGAAAAGTGATCACTTTTCTAAAGTTAGGTTAGTTGCTGGAACTGATTTAGCACAATTTTACCTATAAGTGTGACTTTAGATTAATAAAATGAAACGGTGGTATGAAAATTAAGAAATTTTCATGAAAATTTAGATTTGTAGATGTTTCCATGGGAACCATGCGGCATTCGGCAAGAGTTGTCGCATGTAAGAGTTGTTTAATTTATTTAAATTGTTTGCATGATGGATAAATAGCTAATTATTGCACCCCGTAAACATCAAAATTTCGAAAATTACTTCTTGCTGTCACCCTAATAAACATACGAGTAAATGTATTTGTTTATGTGACAGTTTCATATTCGTGATTTCAAAAAATAACAATTATTACATTATTACAACAAGTATTCAACCATTATAGAAATCATGAAGCGAAAAATCCAGTTCTACAATTTTTATACACTCCTTATCTATATATATAAAAATGAATCGTGGTTTGTTCCTATGCTTAAAACTCCAGAACGGCTGGACCGCTTTGCATAAATTTTTGTATATGCGTCTGGGTGGTGCCCGGGATGGTTTAGATTTACAATTCGGTCCAATTGGACAAAGGGGCGTGGTACCTCCCATACAAACAAAAAATTAAAAATCAATTATTTCTGCTCCTGCTTACGGTATTTGAACAAAATTTGGTGCGTAGGTTTGGTGTACATATCTTAAGTGCTGCTGCAAATATGGGCGGGATTGGACAATGGGGCGTGGTACCTCACATACAAACCATAAATTAAATATCCAATATTTCTGCTCCTGTTTACGGTATTTGAACCAAATTTGGTACATCGGTTTGGTGTACATATCTTAAGTGTTGCTGCAAATATGGGCGGGATTGGACAATGGGGCGTGGTACCTCCTACACAAACCACAAATTAAAAAGCAATTATTTCTGCTCCTGCTTACGGTATTTGAACAAAATTTGGTACATCGGTTTGGTGTACATATCTTAAGTGTTGCTGCAAATATGGGCGGGATTGGACAATGGGGCGTGGTACCTCCTACACAAACCACAAATTAAAAAGCAATTATTTCTGCTCCTGCTTACGGTATTTGAACAAAATTTGGTACATCGTTTTGGTGTACATATCTTAAGTGTTGCAAATATGGGCGGGATTGGACAATGGGGCGTGGTACCTCCCATACAAACTATAAATTAAATATCCAATATTTATGCTCCTGTTTACGGTATTTGAACAAAATTTGGTACATCGGTTTGGTGTACATATCTTAAGTGTTGCTGCAAATATGGGCGGGATTGGACAATGGAGAGTGGTACCTCCCGTATAAACCATAAATTAAATATCCAATATGTCTGCTCCTGTTTACGGTATTTAAACCAAATTTGGTACATAGGTTTGGTGTACATATCTTAAGTGTTGCAAATATGGGCGGGATTGGACAATGGGGAGTGGTACCTCCCATATAAACCATAAATTAAATATCCAATATTTCTGCTCCTGTTTACGGTATTTGAACCAAATTTGGTACATCGGTTTGGTGTACATATCTTAAGTGCTGCTGCAAATATGGGCGGGATTGGACAATGGGGAGTGGTACCTCCCATATAAACCATAACTTAAATATCCAATATGTCTGCTCCTGTTTACGGTATTTAAACCAAATTTGGTACATCGGTTTGGTGTACATATCTTAAGTGCTGCTGCAAATATGGGCGGGATTGGACAATGGGGAGTGGTACCTCCTATACAAACCACAAATTAAAACGCAATTATTTCTGCTCCTGCTAAAATTTGAAGGCAAAGCAACGTTTGCCGGGTCGGCTAAATTAATTAATTTAAGCTACTTCAATCTAAGAATGTTGAGTTATAGGGGAAAAACTCTTTCTGAGGTAGCAGAATGGATGGAATGATATAGCCCATTTACAGTGCCCGTCTATAATCTGGATGGAATATTAGGCTATGCCTAATTTTGAAATGTTTAGTAAAGACTTGTGAGTGTTATCGTGTCCTCCAGCCAGTTAGAGAGACAGACATTACTCGATCGACTTACAAAATCACGGAACACATTTCGTCAAAATGTATTTAGTATTTTAAATGCTCCCTTTTGGATATTACATTTTTGGCCGTGAATATTTTCTTTCATTCCTACTGTTGTTACTTTTATGTACGCAATCCTTAAAAACCATAGCAAAAAAACATGAAAAATACTGCTCCCCCCACGAATTTAGATTTGTGATTTTATCATTTTTTTTTCTTTTTTTTTGGAGAACTGAAAACCTTTATTAATATTTGGAGCATTTGCATTGGTGTTTGCACTCAATCATGCCTGATAGCCCATGAATTAGGAAAGATAACATCAATCGATTGGATAGGCAAATTTATGGATACTATATGTAGATATTCCGAATGATGCGACGAAAATAGATTTTGTAAAGTAAAGTGAAATTAATCTATATATATGAAAATGAATCGTGGTTTGTTCCGATGCTTAAAACTCCAGAACGGATGGACCGCTTTGCATAAATTTTTTTATATGCGTCTGGGTGGTGCCCGGGATGGTTTAGATTTACAATTCGGTCCAATTGGACAAAGGGGCGTGGTACCTCCCACACAAGCAAAAAAATTAAAAATCAATTATTTCTGCTCCTGCTTACGGTATTTGAACAAAATTTGGTGCGTAGGTTTGGTGTACATATCTTAAGTGCTGCTGCAAATATGGGCGGGATTGGACAATGGGGCGTGGTACCTCACATACAAACCATAAATTAAATATCCAATATTTCTGCTCCTGCTTACGGTATTTGAATATCTTAAGCGCTGCTGCAAATATGGGCGGGATTGGTCAATGGGGAGTGGTACCTCCTATACAAACCACAAATTAAAAAGCAATTATTTCTGCTCCTGCTAATGAAACATTTCCAATAAAAATAAAATTTAAATTCAAAGCAACGTTTGCCGGGTCGGCTAGTGTACATTTATTTTTGAATTGTTAAAAATAACAACAACAAATTTACAAAATTTTAGGGCAACACACTAATCCCGTTATTGATTAGAATGTGAAAATTTAATACTTTTGTACTTCTCGAAAGTAGTAAAGTGAAAAAAATTGGCGGCAACGCACAGTTACCGAGTTACGGGGTCTTGGAGTTCAAAAATGGGCCTGAACTGTGCAGGGTTTCAAATATCAGATTCTTTTTAAAATCACAGCTAATTTTAAGGTTAAAAAAGTACTTTCGAAAAAATAACAAATATTATTTTAAGATAATAACGCGGATTTTTTAAACAAAAAAAGGTAAAAATTTTAGAATTTGTTTTAGATGTAAGTCCAAAATAAGGTCAATTTTTTAACTTTGGGAGCCAGTAGCTTGGTAAATAGGGGCTGCTGACAACTTTTTCATTTTATTATTTTTTTATATTTTTACATGTTTTTTTTCGATTTTGCTAAACTAGGTTTGTTTCGATTTCTGCCCAACATAGAAAAAACTACAATTAGTTTTAAAGATTTAGCTTGTAAATTAAAATTTAGTTTTAATTTTCAAAATATGAAAACAATAATTTTAAATCATTTAAGTTTATTTTTCCAACAGACGTTGTGAATTATATTGGAAATTTTCTAAAAATAAAGTGTGTTTATTACCAGAACCTACGTTTGCAAATTATTAGATATAAATCTTAAATTTATCATCTCCACTGCAATTGAGACGTTTACATGTAAAGTCCTCACTTGTAATGAGATTGAGTGCTTTAGAGCAAGCTTTAAGTCGGCTGATCTATTAGAGAATTTGTTTGATTTGCTCAAGTCAGTTCTGATTCTCCCCACATACGTGCAAGACGAGTATGACTTTACTCATAAGTCTGTATTTCCTGTAAGGTACAATTATTTGAATAAATTCTGGAAACGAATGTTAATCCCCGCTGGTTTTTATATTTTATAAATCTCTTGAAGTATAAATGTCAGAGTGAACCCCTTCCTGCCGAAACATACACACCCTACGTTTTGGTCCTTCGAGCCGGATGACATATATTTGTATTCAAGAGCCCATACAGCTAAAGCTTCGTGAAATTTCACATCACCTCCTTGCTCTGCTCGGAGATATTCTTCAAAATCTACGTGTTACGCCGCCCCAAAACGTACAAAAATTTAGTAATGTTATCTGCTGAAAGAGGTACGTTTTTTTCATATATAAAAGTGATGAAATCCCCCACAATTAATTATATACCCCACAAAAACGGAATTTTTATGCGGAATTTAATATATAAAAGTCCAGTAAATTAATGCAACAAAGTGAAAGTGTTTGATTTAAATAAAAAAAGTAAAAGGATAGCAAAAACTCTGAAACATGTTTCTAAAACTTAACATCAACAACGAACATTTAAATTTCTATGAGGATATGTTTTAACTTCTTCCGAAAATATGGTTAATTTTTAATCTTAATTGAAAAGAAGAGCATAATTCGATTTTCATTCATCAGGCAACCTTCACAGTAACGAACATCAACCCGGAAAATATTCTTTTTTTCCGTTGCTGTTATGCGAAACAAAATTATACGCTATTAATTCCGGTCACTTGATCAAAAGTGTGCTATATTTTGATTCAGTTTCATTTCTTCGAAAAAAGTTCTAAGTAATTTTGAATTTAAAGTAATTTACAGATCGTTTTATTCGGATTTCAACTGGAAATTTTCTATCAAAAAAAAAAAAAAAAAAAATAGTTTCAAAAATATTTGACAAAAAAAGGTGAGGATTAATGTTTTGTTAAGAAAGGAATATTCATGTCGGAACCTCTAATCAAAATATCTGTTTTATTATATTTTATTACAAAATCTTAATCAGTCCAAGATTCCGGTTATGTTTGAGTTATGACACAAAATGAAGCATGAAATAAAGATTAATTCCGCATATGAAGCAAAATCAATTACTGTTGTTCCAGTAAATATAATTGCAAATCAAAACTGAAATGAATCTGAGCACTTTGCGAATGTCATGGATTTTCACAATCATTTTTAATAACGGTTTATTTTTCTAAATAGAAAATAATATAAAGATTTGTTAGATGATGCTATAAAAACTCAAATCAGTTTAATCGGCGTTTCTTTTCAAATAGACCGGTGAAGCTGCTTTTCTAAAAGTATCGCTTTCGGGAACTTTTGAAAAACCTGGATTTTTTCGGACGAGTCTATTTTTTCATTGCTCCAGATATATTATTTTTGAATTTTTTGACGTTTATGCGTTTCACATCACATTTTCCTGTCATGTTAAATTTTAGTGTGCAGTTGTGTTTTACCCAAAATCATCAATATATTCAGGACAGACTTATTTCTTCTGTATTCAATTGAAAGCGAGTTTTTGTAAAACTGAATCAAAACTAAAACGAAAATTTATTTTATTCTTTTAGTATTATTTTACAAATATAGAACTGTTTGTATGTTTGATGCCATAACTTAGAATACATTTTCCCAAACTAACAACAATTACGTCTAAGTACTTGGCCTCCTGTACCCAACTTAAACTTCTGCTCCTCGTAGACTAAATGATATCATAAAGAACATAAAACAAATTCATTTAATTTAAATGTTGCATGTTTTTAACAAACGAAACACACAATAACACGAACGAAAAATGTAAGAACATTTTGTATGTAACGAACGGAACATGCAACAGTTTTCTTATAGTTCTCTGGTTTCCTCATTTTCTTGAATTTCGTCAGTGGGTGGTGGAATTATGGAAAAAAAAACTTTTAATTTAAAAGTTATACTAGCGGGGACCAGAGTTCGCAAAGGACATGAGGGACTTGAAGGGGACAGGGAGTTTGGATAGGACATGGCGGCAAGTTGACTGTTGGTGCCAGTGCGTTGAGTTCAGTTGAGTTGTTTTATGAACAGAAATCCCCTCTAGCCAAAATTAAATTGCTTCGCATATTCCATTGTTAAGGAATCTCAAGTGTTACATTATTCCCTAAAGGGTTTTAAAAGGACATTACTTTAAGTGTTTCCATACGTTCCAGTGTTTCGCTTCACATGGCGGCAACAACAACAGTAACCACCGGATTTGCTATAATAAGGGGTAAGCCATAATTACTTGTTACATCCTAGATTTGTAGGGGAAATTATGGCAGGGATGAAATGAAAACGAACTTATTAAATCGGCTAACAATACTTGTTGGATTTGTTGCGAAATCGCATATGTGAAACGTTTTTGAGCATGAAACACGAATTACTTGTTACATTTTGTTTGCTCGGAACGCGACAGCACATTTCGTTGTGCCTACGAAGGGGTAATGAAACACAATGGCACTGAAACACGCATTCACTTTATTGAATGAAATTGTAAATGTTGCAACCCCTGCCCCATAAGAAATGCAACAATTTCTAAGTGGCAATGAAAATGCATGCCCCTCCCCTACCGGCATCCTTTCCCCCTGGGGAACAATTGGTCCGAAACGGACTTGAATCGAAACACTATACTTCCTGATTGTTGCTGCTTTGATTTAAATTTTTATTACCGCAATCATCTAAAACAACAATGTTAATACTCGTTCTTGAGGCCGATTCCATTCCTCTTTGTTTTGGTTCGCCCTCCGTCTTGCTTTCGTACTCACCGCACATGTCCTTTAATGTGAACACGTATCCAACAGATACCATACGACCAACCAGCCAAGCGACCGACAGGCAACAAACAGCAACAGTCTGTGGCTGTTCAGCATAGCACGAGTTATCAACAGAGAGCGGCCAGTCCATCTGTCGCACACGCACACATTCGGCTCTACTACGTTTGCTGTTGTTAGCGGCGAATTCTTAGTCTCTTCTTAGTCTCAACTCAGAGAAATAAGGGTTGCTTGTGATTCGCCCTCGCTTGGCAGCCAGCGAGCGAGACAGGAGAGACAGAGCGTGGAACATGGAATTATGTCTGGCTGTTCCTATGGCTGACACACGTTCCATTGCCAATGAATTCGGGCCAAAGAGCATCGAGTGTTGCGATTGCCGTTGGATGGCTCTATATAAGGGCTGACACTTAACGCTAGTGTTTTCATTAACCTCCAAGGGTTGCTTACGTTCGGTTCGCATTTCTATACTCTCTATATTTCTTATATATTAAAACTCTTTAAACGGATCCTTAAGTTGTTTATTTCCCTAAAACATACACACAAACATCAGTCAACTTTACTTTCTATTTCTAAACTTGAATATTTTAACTTATCTAAAAATACCAACAACAACCGCAACTACATTACTTTAAAAACCCCCCAAAGAATTATAATAAATTGTTAAAAAATCCAAACGAATCGAAACACAAACAAAAAGTGAAATAAACTGTCCAATTAAAAAAACACACAGAAGTGGAAACGAAATCACAAACTTCCGGCTTAAAAAATCAAGTTCGTGCGAAAAGATAATACTCGCGAGTTTGAAAAGACATCGCAGCGCGACATTTGCGAACGGAAGGAAGTGTGCAAAAGGAAACCCGTAAAAAATCGATAACCAAATACAATGCAAGATACACGAGTTCTGCTGGTAAACAAACTTAAGACCACCAGTAAGAAATTCAGTGAATCGGACCTTATCTAGAAATGGTCTAAACATCAGAGACCGCAAAGTCCCAAATGGAACCGGAAATGAAGACCTAAAACTTCAACTAACGAAACAATAGAATTTCGGCGAGCCCTTAACTTTTTCTGCATCAACTGTATCACAACAAAGCAACAACAACGGCAATACAACAAATAGGAACTATTTTAAGTTAAGCAACAAACAATTTCCAGCAAAATCAAAATTAAGTTCATCATCAATCTACCATCTACCAACAAGTTTTATGAATATCATTTTACTGAAAATAAAAAACTTTTGCTCGTGCGAAAAAATACAAACGAAAATCTAAGTAATTTCCCTAGACCCTCGAAACAACTCTACACAACGAAACTTCCGTTTCCTTATTTTTCACTAACAAACAACCGAGAACAAAAACAAAAACAAAACATTTTGCTTTACTATTAAAAGAAGTCAGCACAAACATTACAAAATGCCACGCTGCCTAATGGCTAAGAAATGGAAAGCTTATCCTTGGCCAGACCGTGCCGAGGATAAAACTTCTACTACCGCATCCGCATCCGCCTCGTCATCGTCATCGTCGGCCACAACATCTTTATCGCCATCCTCTTCCGCCTCTGAATCTAACTCATGTTTACCGGAAATCAGCATTGAGTTGGTGGAGAAGAAACCGGTGGTGGTCGAGATGAAATCGCGCCGATCCACCATAGACGAGGATGAAGAGATCGATGTTGTTGGCGATAATGTGCTGGTTGTGAACGCTACCGCTGCGACGGCAGCAGCAAGTGCCACCACAGCCACGGCTACTGTCATTATCAAGTCGAGCGATTTGAAATCAGAGTCATCATCTAGATCCACAGATCAGAGCCGAGATGCTGCAGCAACAACGACGGCCACATGCTGGGGACCCTCCTCGCCTACGGCTGGTGCCACGGCTCCGAGTCCTCCGCCACATTCACCAGAAGCAGCTACACGTGGTACCACAAATTTGTATAATGGTAAGTAAAGTTGAAATTTATAATTTTGAAATTTATGAAACACCTAATTTAATGAAATGTTCCATATATACGGCAGAGAAATAGTAGAGTAGAAAACTACAGACTTAGAGTGCAATCAAGAAATTCAGAGGTTTAATATTCAAAAATATTATCAAATAGAGAAAATGAAATTTACAATAAATTATGAGCGGTTGATTTCAAAGCAATTAATTTTTTCTAATTTTGTAAATAACTAATTTATGCAAATGATTTACAGTTCACTTAAACTAAAACTTTTGTGAGTATAATTCCCATTTCGGTTTTGAATATCGCGTTTTCAAAACATATCTTAGATGTAAAATCTCAAAAAATTTAAGATATAAAAATCACTGGGCATAGATTTCTTCGATATAGACTTCCGCGTCGTTTGTTCAATTGTAATGAAATGTTGATCTGCCATTGTTTCGAAAGGGTAAATATTTTTGTAGAACTGTAGGAAAATGGTTAGTATGAAGTAGCGGGTTGTATGAAGTATGGAAACTAGCAGGGTCCTGATACTTCATACTAATCATTTTCCTACTGTTCTACAATAATATTTGTACAATAGAAATAATCGTCCGAATTTTTCTTTGAAAAATGTTTGCCAATTTTCCTCGAATTTGCACGTATTACAGCATTTTTTGTGGCGTATTTGTTGAAAATTAACACTTACATTTGCTTCTATATTTTCAATATTTTTTACATTTGTTAGGAAATGCATTTGGTTGAAGAGTTTACCAATTTTACAAATCGAAAGGGACGGAATACTGTCAATTTCATTCCAAAAACTACACCTATAAGTATGTGAGAAAATACTTTAAAACTTGTTTGGAAGAATATTTTCAAAATTAGAAAGTGTCATCTTAATTTACGAGATACTTTATTGACTATTGCGATATAACACTTTACAGATCGTAAAATTTGCACACCGAAGAATATAATGTGCTGAAAAGTTTGTCTAAACTGATTAAAATAACTGCTAATGAAGAATTGGAAAAATTAGAAAAAGCTTGTTTTAAAAAGGTCATCTTCACTTCACAAAACATTTTAGCTCGTAGAAAAAAAATATCATTTGCAATTGACAAACGTCTATACATAGTTTCTTTATATGTGTGCTAACAGGAAAAATTACTTTAATCGGAATTTCTCGTTTTAAGATATTAAGTATTTTTAATATATTTTTAATATTTCTCATTTATTATGAGAATTTATTAACTTTCGATACGAGTATGTACGGAATTTTGAAAATGAGCTTAGATGATGATATGTGTCTTAAGGACATTAACAATATAACAATCATATTCCTTCTCATGTCAATCAGTAATTCTAAAATTACTGCTTTGAAAATTTACTGTAAATTGTGAACCGTATCGAATTTTAGAGTGAGGATTGGAAGTAAATATGTGTCAAATAAAAGTGAATGAACCCGTTTTTCCCGGTGATCACAAATATGTATAATAATTAACAAAAATTAACCGAAATTTATATTGCTTTAGGAAAACTCAAATTAAGCCTGATGTTGAAGAAACATTTATTGAAGGTGAAAAAGACTTGAGAGTTTTTATAGAGTACTACTAAAGTATGTAGAAATAAAAAATCGCTCGAAAAATAAGATTTGAAACATAACAAATTTCGCAGTTGATGTATCAAGAAATTGGAATGAAAACAATTGCTTACATTTCAACCAACAATTGCGTTTGGGTGAACAGTTTGGTAAAGATATATTTAACACAAAAATTTTAATTTTTAACAATTTAATTTGATAAAAAACTATAATTCATAAATAAGGAAAACAAAAAAAAAAAAAAAAAATAAAATAAAATAAAAACAAAAAAAAAAAAAAAATAAAACAAAAGTTTTTTTTAATTAATAAAAAAATTATCGAAAGAAACGGAATTTATATATCATATCTGGATCTTATTTTATGGCAGTCTTGGAAAACGCTGAAATATTAATTTTAAAAATCTTCAAATTTTCAAAAAAATGATTTCCGATTTCTACACTTTCATTCTTTCTTCTATTTAAAACTGCTTCTTTTATAGTTTATATTTCAAAATTACTAAGATAATTGAAAAACTACATATTTCATTACAATTGACTGATTTGTACAGTTCTATTCTTATAGATCACTATACAAATACTGCCAGAAGAAGCATAGGAAATTCATGCTGAAGTTATTTTTTTTCCAACACTTTTTGAGCTAATACTCTCTACTGTATAAATATTATTAAAAGGAAAGTACGAATCTTAAAATTGTTATAATTTCAATTACGAATGAATTGATTTTTACAAATTGTGTTAGAAAAAGTTTGGTGTTTCAAAACGAATTAGCTTTAACGAATTTAGCTTTCTAACGAAAATTCTGCAGAAAATTTAGTGTATTTTGAAATGGTAACAAATATTGCCTTTCACATTTCTTTCTTATACACTTTCATATTCTCAAATACTGATCAGTTTAAAGAACATGTTGAGAAATTTGAAAGGCCAAAATTGTCGCAAGTTTTAATAGCGCATGAATTTTTGTAAATGGGATTTTTGGATACCTCTTATTTAAAATTACGTAATTGGTTATGTAGTATATCATGGAACACTTTGCCAGTGTCCTCCAACATTACAAAAAATATGAGTCCCTTTCCGTTTATTATTTTTTCTAATTTGCCTTTTGATCAGGGAGGGAATTTTATATGGTTTCTTGTAAAGACATTTAAATACGAATATTTGAAAATTTTAAATTTGGAAAAGTATGCTCACATATCTTAACTCCTTTCAACAAGTATTTTCTAATTCTAATTATCAGAAATTTATAGAACTTTTAAGAGGAAGTTGCGTTTTTTTTTCATGTAGATTATAAAATTTTGTTAATTGTTGAAAAATGTAGAAAAATACGTCCTCTAAATTTAATAATTTCGGTCTAAACTAATAGAGTAAAAGAAGAAAATGTTGCTTTAATGTATTACATTTTACAATAACAAAAAAATACTAAAACACCACTTCCTTCCTAATTTTTTGTTAGTTTTGAGTAAATAAATTATAGTAACAGAAGTAAAATTTTTTTCTATATCAAACATTAATTTTTTCCTCATAAATATTAATTGCACACCTCCAAACGCGATTGAATGAAACGACTTCTTGTTTGTAAGTCATGTTTGGCTTTTGTTGCCTATTTTTGGCTGTCAGCGGCATGAGAAATGTCCTGGTTATAAATTAATTGAACTTGAATTGAACCAATTTTAAGGACGCTGCTTCGAAGATAATACTTTTTAATAGCGAATTTATCATATAGAAAATTTTTCGTTTTTGATGACGAACCTGCAGTTTAACGACGAATCCGAATCCATCACCGTTTGAAAAGCATTTACCAAACTCTTCAATTGCTCGACTGCTTAAAGTATTCATCAGATATATCGAAGTAACTGTCGCTTAAATAATAATGGGTGGCTATATGCGGCATTGAACCTCGGATTATGCGAACGATAGTCAGGTGTACTAAACATCGCACCACGGTCGGTCATAATTAGAACATCAATCTCAATTCAGTTTTTATTAACCTAAAATTCATATTTATTAGAAATTTAATCATAAAACAAAAAAATGTTTTTGTTTATGAAAATATAGTTCGCCGAAAAGAGAAATATTAGAAATCAGTCAGTTATAGGACGGTAATAGCCTATTTTCTCTGGTTATATCGGTTATGGATTATTGTAGTGACGATTGTTAGTTGCGTCTGATTTACTAAATTAAACTATGATAACTAAACAAGTTGGGGAAAAAGAACTGAAGTAGAAAAAAACTACTACTGCAATTCGTAATGAAACTCAACAAAAATGATTTAAACATTTCTCAAAATCATTTGTAAATGACGTAAAGGGAGCAAAGATTTTACCCTCCGGAAGTGTTCATGTCTTCACCAGGCCATGTTATTCAGAATGTCACAGATAATGTACTTGTTTGTATTCAAAGAAAATGCAAAAACCGTCTCTAATATAAGCTATTTTTTGTAATTTTCACCAACTACGGCTTTGACTTTAAAGAAAATGTAAATTCGTATGTTTTCTTTCCATATCTATCAATATACGAGTACATCACATCTCGCTGCTAATTGAAAAATCAATGAAAAATGTAATAAGAATTTTACGAAAATATCAGTCCTATTTTTTGAGAAGATCGGAAAATCTATTTATCAGCTAATAACCGTATAAGTGGGCGTACTAAAAATGTAAATTTCTCACACATAATTTATCATATCATATCATATCAACAAATTACTAAACTATCTTGCCCTGCCGACAGGTTTTTGGTATAATTAAAACCATACTGTGGACGAGCGTATACGTTATCTCGCACATTAATAGCATTTGTTTATTATAGTAATTATTTATAATAATCCTCGTATTTTGTCATTACTAATCTGGACATTCCACATTACTAAGCAGTTCCTTGGAAAGAAATTGAACATTAAAGTACAAACCTAGCGCCTATCTGTGTAGGAAAATAAATATTATATTTAAGTGTTGCATCTTAGAGCATTTTCAATAATTTTAAAAAAAAAAAAAAAAAAAAAAAACGTTTACTTGTGTGAATAAGATCGGCTTATATGTTTGTTGCATGGAATATTTAACAAAAAGTTTGTGGGCACACAAATCAACATATAGTTATTAATAATTGCATGTTATTTCTCGATATGTATTTAGTTTTCGAAAAAAGCTGCCAGCTTTGCACGTGTAGAGATTCTCCAATATAAAAATATTTATAGTATAAAAAACTACCTAAATTTGGTTTCTTTCCATTTTCACCTGATTTCTGTCCAAAACGAAAATTATTTCTTTTCAAGTACCTTTCATAAAAGTAGAAAACAAAATGATGACCTAAACAAATTTGCAATTAATATTTAATAACACAGCCAAAGCGAATGAATGACTTCAAATAGACTGGTGTGTTAACAATAGTCAGTAGCCGTTTTTGGTAGGACTACACAAATACAAAACAAAAAACTTAACTCATTTGAAATTTATAGCTTTACTGAAAGCTTCTACTGAATACTTCCACATTTGCCACAAACAGGGGGGAGGGTAGGGGCAAAAATCAATAAATTCATATTAATGACTACAACTAAATGATATTAACACTAACTTGTGGCCAAAAGACAAACAACTAACTATATAGATGACATGAGCTTTGGAAGGGAGGGTGTCTAGTAAATAAATAATATTATTATGATGATGATTCTCACTTAAAGCCAAAGTTAATTACAACACGACAAATGGCCTTAAGGTTAGTAATAAATAAAATAACGGCAGTGGCACAAGGTATTGTTAAAATTTACTCACAAATTATTGCAGACATCGCACATTCCTATATATTTGTGTACATTTTTCTAACCAAATATTGAACACACCACAACACACGCACACAGGACCCTTGAATGGCAACATATTAAACTTAAAGTCATTAAGGAAAAGAAAAGGACAAATTATAAACCGCACAGGCATACAGATAGACATTATTTAGAAAACTTTCATTTACACACAAAAAAAAAAATGGACTTACTTGCCTTTTCCTCCGGATAGGGACTTGAGAAAAAAACTCATTAAGTTTAAATTATAGAGAGAAAAAGGCACACAAACTGCACAAACTGCTTTGTTGTTTTCGGGAGTTACTAAAAATTTGTCGGAAAATAAAAAAATTCTAAAGATTTTGTGAAATTGACACCTGTTAAAGTTGTATTGTCATTCACAAACTTATGACTTTCGAAAATTGAATTCAAAACGAGCTCAGAAATTTTTCACTGTTAATTTCCATTTGGTAGTTGGCGATTTGTGTCATTGTCCTGTTAATGAATGACCGTTGATTTTCTGAACATTCCAGAGGGTCTCTGGGGTTCCTAAATTTGAAAATCTGTCTTCTGCTGTATTTAGAGTTAATGTTCTGTAATTTATGTTGCGGTTGTGTGCTTTCTGGCACTGCGTAATTGTTCTTTTTTCTGTTTTATTTCTTGTGGTATGGAATTACTTTTTTGAGGTCTTTTGGTTGAATTGAGTTTTATTCAATTGCTAAGTTTGTAATGTAGGTTCGAAGGATATTAGTATTATAGGTTTGTTTTGTTGCTCTGCCACATTCATTATTTTCCTTTTGTTTTGCTGTTGTGTATATCCCGACTTTTTGAATGACTTTGAAACTTAGTATGTTTCTGACTGAAGACAACACCCACTGCAAGGAATTGTTACAACCACCCCCCCTCCCAACCATTCACTTAACTTACGAATGATTTCCATCTGTAAAATGTCGTGTTCTACGTTTGTTTGTTTCTTTTCTGCCTGTGTTTTTTATTGCTGTCTTGCAAAAAACACGCATTTCCGCTTCCGTTTTCAACAACTCCGGCTGGAGGAGGACATCAAGAGTGAAGCGTGCTCACACGAAACATGAAAATTGTTTTGTTGTTTCGTTACTCTATATACTTAAATGTGTACATATGTATGTATGTATTAATATATACAAATATAACCTATAAACATCAATCGTCTAGTGTGTTCTTCGAATTTTGGTGTTATTCAAAAGAAGTTTCTTCTTTTTTACTTATTCTATTTTGCTCATTCTTACCTTAAAGGCATTTTAAACTGATTGCCAGTTTTATAGAAATGACGTCGAAATCGAAAATATCAACTCTTTACATCTGCAAAATTTGTCGCAGAAATTTTTAGGCAATTTTCTTTCCTTAACCGGGGGGAAAATTGAGATAAAGAAAACATATTTCGATATGTTATACAAAACATATGATATGAAAAAGCTTAATCCCATCCAGATATTTCCTTTACACTTCTAATCTTTACATCGTTTTTTTTTTTTTTTTTTTGTTTGTTGTATCGCTCAAAGCAAGGTTCGGCCAGAGTGCAAACGCAACGAATTAGAAAGCCTAAACAATAAGTGAAGAATAGTAATATAAAGATAATAAAAGTCGTACTCTCAACAAATTAATGAGAACGCGAAGGCTATGCTCAAAGTGAAGGGAACCAAAAAATTATAGCACTAATTTATGAAAAGGAGCCAAAACTTTCGAAAAATTATAACCAATGAAAATGGTTAATATTTATTATATAATGCAAAATATTGTGGAGGTTTACTTTAAAATTTCAGTACCAATCTCGTTTCCTCTACAAATAGTTCCAGTTTTGCACGATAGGCGAATTTCCAATTAGCTGCTGTGTGTAATTTGTATCAATAATCTTACCAACTTCTCGAAACTAACAACACCTCAGGGAGTTACCAACTACCATTGGGACGTGTTAAACAATTTAATTTGAACTAATGGAATGGAATTAAGAAATTTGGCACAGATTGGGGATGGAACACTTCAAGGAAATGTAAAAGATTTCATCGTGTAGTAGATACAAAAGGTTTTCAGTGTGTGTGTTTTTGTTAGAGAAAATGTTATTTACTGTAAAAAAATTTTTACTTACTTAACTTTACTTTAAGAAAGTTTGTCTGCATGCAGTTTTTTTCTAAATATGCACATAAAAGTTCCATTGCAAAGACTCTTTTGAGATAACCGTATGGAAAAATGCACCAAATGACAATCTGGTTTACTGCAGCAATGCACTTTATAAGTCTAAGGGAGAGAGTTTAAACATACAAATAGAACAAATTTCGAATTTTGTAGAAAAAGTACGTTTCAGAAAGTTGAAGTGCAAATTGTAGTAAAATTTTGGTTCAGATTTTGATTTATTTATATTTTTCATATATACATGAGAAATAAAACCATATAAAATATCGTTGGCCAAAGGTAATAACGCCTCAAATATATTTTTATTTTTTGTTATTGAAAATTGCAACATAATTACAATTAAATTAAAGTAAAATAAATTGCAATTAATTTAAATTAAAGTAAAAGTAATTAAAATTACAATACATGGATCAAAGTTAAGAGTATCTGTGGCATGAATCAGTCTAAAAGTTATATATTTTGATTCGACTTTGATTCGGTTCAATTCAAGATAAATGCATTCATTTTTGTTTTTTTTTTTGGTTCTGTTACCTGATAACTCTTATAGGATTTGCAAAATACTCTAGCGCCACCTATCATTCTTTAATTTCACTATATTGAAAATTATTAAATTTTTGCAATCGACCATATTGCTATGGAATGGTAAACGGAAAATTTAGACACTCAAAGCCAGTTTTATAGTTTACATTATCTGGTGGAAAAGATCTTTCCATACTTTTCTCAGAAAATTTCGGGCGATTCAAATGGAATTAATATTAGCCATCTACACACACGGAATCCTCCGAGACATTCAACACATTTCGGTTGCTTAACTAAGGATTTCTGAATCTTCAAAATTACTTTATAGAATTTTTTTATTTTTACTCTTAAATTTCTTTTATAATGCCTTATTTTTGTTTAGTTCATTGCGAGCTCTTCTTCCCCCACAAATCACAAGTTGACTGCTTTCACTTGAACTCTTGTACGTTCACACGAAAATCCACCAACGCTTTATCCGTACAACACTTTCAATGCATTAATGCGACCACATTTTGCCTCAGCCGTACCTTTTCGTAAGTGATTGTGTACGCTGTTATGTTATAACTGCCTTTTTTTAAGTTTCGTCCCTTTCCAAATGGGTTTGCAAAAGGATTTAGTTATTTGAGCGTAATAATACCGTCGCAAAAACAAATCAACTGTTAATAGAAAAAAAAAAAAACGCACAACGTTAAAGGCGAAACGATGAACTGACACAAACACACCGTCGAAAACCCCATCCTCGTTCCAATCTACCAACAATCTTTGGTAAACAAGAGCAACAAAATTGTATTAAAGGGCCAACAAAAAAAGAAGAAGAAAAAAAAACAGCAGAGTAAATAGAAAACAACTTTCAACCTTGTTGCTGCGCGTTGTCAGCATGTTGCTTCAAACGGCATCAACATCCTCGAGCAGGATTCTTCTTGGGTACAAACGTATGTGAATTTCCGTTTTTTTTTTTTGCCAAATTCTAAATGGAAAAAATAGCAGCATGAAGTGGCCCCCGCCTTCCGGCCGTAGTTGGGTGGGCAATTTCAAGTGCTGCTCCCATAATGCTGTTGCTGCTGTTGTTGTTGTCGTTGTGTTACGTCTGGTATGCTTGAATGGCCCGGTTGACTGACTGCGAGACAGTCTACGGCAAAACTCAACGTCAACTCTTTCATCACATAATTCGCAACAGCAACAGAGCCAACTCCCCGCCTGGTAACGTTAAAGGGGTTCCGTTCGCTCATATGTATTATTTTAGTTTAGTTTACATCCATCCGTTTGTGTCTGCATGATATTTTCCTGTGTGAGTATTTGTGTTGATTTTTCCTTTTGGCCTTGTTGTTATTGCTATTGTTCATGGGAAACTGTTGCTACACCGACACACACACACACACACTCACCATCTCGTGAATTATATGCACATACTCGTAGATGTAGGTGTGCACGAGGATGTATTAGTATTTAACTTTATATCGTGCGTGTACGAGTATTAGTACGCCTCAAGGTCTTGGAAAAGTCGTCTTTGTTATTTGTTGATGTAAAAACTTTAAGTAGATTGGAAATTATGGTTTCCCAATGAAAGACGAACGCTGCACCTCCATTCAGTATTTAAGGAATAAAACAATACAAATTACAATGCAGGAAACAGTTGCTGGAAATTAGAGATAAGGCTCAAGAAGGAATTGCAAGATTTTAAATACCGTTTTTATCGGCAAGATATTTTTTCCGGGAGGATTTTTAAAAATGCTGATAAAAAAAGTTGTGTATGATAAGCTCGAATTTATTTTTTAGTCTCTGTTAAACAAAACATTACAGGGAATAGATCATGTATATTCAATTTTCAAAGGCTTACCAGAAAATTATTGTTAGCCCTCGGACTTTAGTTCATCGCATAATACTAATTTCTCTGAGTTCTATGAAAATGAATCTGTTTTCAGTTTCTGTTTTCAGTTTATATTTTTAATACGATTTTCCGGCGTTCATACGATATTCCTTTACTTTTATTCCAATGATTACGAGATATTGAATTCACTTGCATAACCAAAGAATAAATTGTTTCATTTGTGGCTCTTCGAGCCGAAATATTATCAGCCGACCGCAGTTTTAAGATAAATTATTCTGCTGTTAAGTCAAACAACGTTCTTTCGGCTATTTCGAACCATTAGATTCGGTCGTTTTTGAATACCATTACAAATTTCCACATTAAATCTTTAAAAAGCTATATAGAATTTCCTTTTGTGTTTCCACAACTAATCCCTTCACAACCATGTGTGTCGTCCGTTTGCAGCACCAAAAAAATGCACAGAAATATCTCAACAATTTCTAATACTCTTCTTGCCATAATTTATAATCTTTAAACACCCTGCACCCAAACTCACACACAGGCAGACTACACTAGCCCATAGATCTGTGGCGAAAATTCCAATTTATAGTTTTTACATCTAACTCGTGTTTTCAATGGAAAACTATTTAATTTTGCAAAAACGTTGGTAGTCTTTGTCGTTGGTTGTGGGAATGACTAGAGAGCCGGGGTGTGAGCGCATTTAAGGACGTACACAAATTGTGAGAATATGACCCAGAATGTGACACATGTCACCGACATAAATCTTCATAACTACCCCTTTTTTGGTTGGTGATGCAAGCGTGCACACAAGTGAAAACCAACATGGGCAAGGTGACGACAGCGTTAGTGGCGGCAACAGCAACAGCAACAGCAGCAGCAGCTGCAGCAAACTGTGCTTAATTAAAAGCTGTGATGGAAACTGAAACCTAAACTCTAGCACAATGTGAACTGGTATTCTCATCAAGCCAAAATGAGACAGACGAATGGCCGGATAGACGGAGCGACACACAAAATAGACAGATTTGCCACTTTGCTGCGGGTACTCAATAGGCCATGCAGCCAACTGATGAATGCCTTGAAAGAAATTGTTTGGAAGCTGCAGGGTCCAGCTGTAGTTTTGTTTTCTTTTCTAAGCACTAAAACGGCGTTGGCCAACTTTTCCACCGACATTATAACTGTGTTGTATCATCGTGCTGCTGTTGCTGCTGCTGCTGCTGCTGATTAGGCACAAAGCCAAGCCAGCCAGACATGTTTTGCTGTATGTTGGCCTTAAAATTATTTTCCATTTTGTGTTCGTATTCACCTCATTTTAAAGGCTTTAATGCTTCGAACATTTCTCATTTTTTTTCGCCAGGCCTGTGAAAACGCATAGAAATTCTTCTTGTTTCGCCTCTTTCTATTTCACATTGACTTTTTGCATCCATCCTTCCGGTGACGTGGAGGGAGGTGAGGCGAAACTTTGGCCAAAAGTTAGGCCGAGTACAGAGAGTTGTATTCTAAAACCAAAGCCAAGTGTCGAGGGACTTCAAGCGCTCACACAGGGTTATAGACATCGTTCGTATAGTCGTGCAGCAGTTAAGGAGTTTCAGTTTCGCAAGCCCCAGTGCTGTGTGGCGTACGACGGCTGGTTGGCTGTCTTTGTCGCTGGAGTACTGAAGTACTGCAATGCGACATTTTTAATGTTTTACATTTTCACATTTTTTCTCCAGGCTTCTCACATACATATTTTGTGAGCACTGCAAGCCCTTTAAAGGAAGCATTCGGTGCCGTTGGTTTCTGCGGTGGAGTGTAGCTTCCTTTTGCCGCCACCTCCACCTTCGTTTGCGCTTTATACTTTACCAATTTTTGTTGTTGTTAATGTATGTGTGTGTGTGTGCCGGGCAACGTGGGACGCTTTGGCGGACGTCTGTACGTGTTTGCTACATGGCTTGTATAAAAGTTTTATGTTGCTAATTCAACACGTTTCCTACTTGTTGGTATTTCATCTACATTGTACTGCTATTCACTGCCGCCATCTTCCCCCTCTGCCGCACTTTGTATGTTTCCTCTGCGGAGCTTCGGCCTGTTCTGTGTTGGGTTTCTTCTTCTCATGGCGCATCGCAAAAGGTTGGTAGTAAAATTCGTCGTTGTCGTCGTCTCGTATAAAGCTAAAACTAATATGGTTGGTTACACATGTCTGGCATTAGGCTTTTAGCTTAAATAGTTCCATTTGCCCCTCGCTGCTATATCCAGGCAGAAATAAAGAGCCTCCTATTAAGGGATGTTAATATCTATTTGGTATTGCACAAGCTTTGCCTTATGAAAACGGATGTGTCTATGTTTGTGGGGCAGGAAGAGGAAATGATAGCCGAGTAGATAGTAAAGATAAATACAACATCGTAAATGAGAACATTTCAATTATAGCTCTGCTTCTTGCACTTTTTCTATGGATGCAACTTTGTAATGTTACTGTTTTGTGTTGACTACTCTTTTAAGGTTACAATCATGAGGTATCCTCAGCCTTGCATTATACCGCGTACCTGCCTCGTTTGGAAAATGAAGTTACCGTCATCACCAGCACCTCCAGCATGCAACAACAGCAGCATCAACATCATCCCTTCAACTACCAAACACCTCCGCCCTCGAATACTTCGTCACCTTCAGCTTCACCCTCCAGTCGCAGCAGCAGTTTGTCATGTGAACGTCTAAGTCCGCCCATAATACGCATCAAGACCGAGGTCAATGTCGGCGATGAGTTGGATTCCAGCAGCACGGAATCGCGCAAATGCTACTCGAGCACGGGTGCAGCCCTATCCTTGCCGCCCAAGAAGAAAGACATCTACCGACCGTACTCGTTGGATGACAGACCCTCAACAGAGCGTCTGCGCCTAAGGGTGCCAGCTGAAGAAGATCTGCATGCGGCGCATGCAATTTTAGACTTAAGCGCCTCAACAGCCTTCCATCCGCCCACACAACCTCACCAATTGCAGCAGGCCCATCACCAGCACTTAAGTCATCAGCCTTTGCATCCCTTGCACCACATAACACATGCCATACAGTTGCAGCAACAGCAACATCAGCAGCAGCAGCAGCATCAGATGTCGGAGATCCTCCCTGTCACACCTTCGATAGCTGACCTGGCTGCGGCCGCTAGTGCGGCCAATGAACACCGACCACGTTCCAATTCTTCCATGCACAGCATGCAAAGCAATTCGGACAGTGAGCGCCAGCCCAGTTCCCCCGCTAGTTCGGTGCAGAATGAAAACAATAATACTACCAATCAGTTTCCTAAGTCGGTCGTGCCCTCAGCCAAGACCGTGGCCTACACATACGAAGCGTTCTTTGTGAGCGACGGCCGGTCGAAACGTAAAAATATCGCCGATCCAGCGGCGGTCCTACAGCAGGAACAGCAGAAAGCCAAGTATACCTGCAGTGAGTGTGGCAAACAGTATGCGACCTCAAGCAACCTGTCGCGCCACAAGCAGACGCACAGGTCATTGGACTCTCAGTCGGCCAAGAAATGCCACACCTGCGGCAAAGCGTACGTTTCGATGCCGGCTTTGGCCATGCACGTCCTAACGCACAAACTCTCTCACAGCTGTGGTGTATGTGGCAAACTATTCTCCCGTCCTTGGCTGCTGCAGGGCCATCTGCGATCGCACACGGGCGAGAAGCCTTATGGCTGTGCCCACTGCGGCAAGGCTTTTGCGGATCGTTCGAACCTAAGGGCTCACATGCAAACGCACTCCATCGATAAGAACTTTGAGTGCAAGCGCTGCCACAAGACATTCGCTTTGAAATCGTACCTCAACAAACACCTGGAGTCGGCGTGCCTGAAGGATGAGGCTGACATGCAGTTCGACAGTACCAGTGACAGCGGTGGCATGACTTCGCCCACTCCTACCGAGGACTACAGTCCTCCCCACTACCTACCACAACCACAACAGCAACAGCAACAGCAACAGCATCAACAGCAACAGGCACAAAATGCTTTTAAGATAAGTCACATACCGCAACCGCTACCGGCAGCGGCCGTGGTGAAAGTAGAGGCCACATTTGCGGGCTAAATGATATTCCCAAAAGATATATTGTAAGTAGTTTTAATCCTCCCCCAAAAATGCAAACAGACAGTTGTAAAAAATGACAAGTTTTCAAAGAAAAATATGGTTACGATTTTGTTTAACAAAACCTGCTTCAGTTTATCTAACAAAATGGGAAAATGACAATACATTTAGAATGGAAAAGCAACATTCTCAAGCGCAGTTTTTACGGTTAATCATTTAGTTTCACGTTTCTTATAGTTTAAGAACTAATTTAACATTATTTGATAATTTTGTACACTCTTAACATCGCAATACGTCCATTTTATTTTAAGCAAACACAAAAAACTGAAGCGCTCACAAAGCAAACTCTCGCCAGCAATCTCCATTTTATGTATTTTGTAGGACAGTGTAAATGATCTCCATTCCTTTATTTAGAATTCCACACTAGTCATATATTATGCACCTTTCCATACATCCTTATAAACTCACAATTCTTTACACATACACGCCTCCCTGTCATCAACTTCATTGTCATTGTATTTAAATACTCTAAGGATCACTGCTCATTTCACCATCTGTCACTCTCACTCTGATTCTCACCCTAACTCTCATTCAACAAAGCAATACTTCTAAGAAAAGTGTTCTTAACAAATCTCACAAAAGCAACGAATATAAAAATTGTGAAAAGCAAAATTGAATCAACGAAAGCAAAGTTTCTCAAACAACGAATTAGGCCGTAAGTCCAAAAACCAAAATACTCTATCATCTAACTTTATATGAAAACCCCCAATATTTTGAAAAGCAATTAGAATTTAAAAAGTCAAGAAAAAAAAAGCAATAACAATATTTTTAGGAACCGGGATACAGAAAATACACTAAATCCGTTATGGAAAGCAACGCTCAGCTAAATTTATACCCGATTAAACACCACTTCGTCAGTCAATTAAGCAAGTCATTTAAATCTTTTTAGGAACGGCGCAACTCAATTATTCATTTAGTTTTCAATCCTTATTTGTGTGTTTGAGTTCATGCATTTCGTTTCGTTTTCAAATCTTTTGCTTTATACCTCACAGGTAACAAAATTACCAATATAAGTTCAGGTCCATCTAGTCAATTTTCAGTCAATACACACCGAAACCAAATTTTGAAAAAAAAAAACAAAAAAATATAAAAAAATGTTACGTCTATTAATAGCTGAAGATCTCCCGTTTAGTTTAGTTTTAGTTAAAGTTTATCGCTAGTCGCTGTAGAACAGCCGAATAGATATTTAGTTTTATTGAATATCTCCCTTAATGTTGGAAAACTAATCCAACAAATACTCTGATATTCTGTACGTACTTCGTCGCAAACATTCCCAGTCTGCTAGAATATCCTCAAGAACATTACCAGTGTAATTTCTAGTCCTTAATTTAGACATGTAGTATAGTAGCATCCTAATTTATAGCCTTGATTCTTTCTGTTAAGCTCTTTTCTGTGCTATCTCTTCGTTTTCTGCTCTTTCCTCGCTATTTCTAGAAACTTTCCAAATCCTTCTCCTCAATTTCATGCTTTATGTATTAGTTTTAAGTTCGTACTATTGCACGACGTTCGATTACTTCAGAGATACGTTCCCAGACATTAGTATTAGTATGTGTAATTTCTAGTCTTATACTAAGCATTGCCATAGATTTCCGTAATCTGGCAATTATATTTAAGATATGATATGATTCTTTTGTCTTCTCCTCTAAGAAATATTTCCTTTCTTTTTCCTGTAATTTTATTCGCTTAGTCTGTTTATCGTTTAAACCGAAGAGTAAAATTTTTTGCTCTCTTCTTTAACTATCTCTATTACTTCCCTTTCTTTCTGGTAATTTTTTCTCCCCATTTCCGCAATATTTAACATTAATTTTTGTTTCTCTTCGGCTTTAAAATATATATATTTCTATTTTCATTTCAAAATTTAAAGACATAATTAGTATAAGCTCTTTTTCATAGACCTCGTTTCAAAGATTAAAGGTTAACACACACGCACATGTTATGTTATTTTATGCTAGCAACTCTCTTGCAATCCTTATTAGTTTTTATAACTTTTCTCTCTCCTGAAGATATTCTCTTTAATAGAAATTTTCTGAAAGGTGCTGTTCTTTTTTTCACCTTTCTGCCATCATAGTGGAGTTGTGTCTCTCTTTCGCAACAAATTTCTCTATTGGCCAATTTGAATTTACAGTCTCAGTAGATAAGAGTGAATCTCTCGAATTCTTCTTCGAATTTCTATTAGCATATTTCACTGCTGGCCATGAAAATGTTATATGATTTTAATCAACTATGTAATTTTCTTATAAAATTGACCATCCAATTAGATTCATCCAATTTACTCGAGCATCTACTGAGGCTAAGTCGATTGGAATTAAAACAAGCATTGTTAAACTTTACTTCCAATGTGAAAAATTACACGAGATATAGTTCGTGAAAAAACTTTGCGTCATTGCCAGCTTTTTTTGTATTGGGTTTCAACGCTGAAATCGGAACAACTTATGCTCTTATGTCGTTGCAAGTTCAATAATTTACTACTATAATGTAAAAGAATATAAGCTCTTGCAATTTCAGTGTTAGACACACTATGAAATTGGCGTTGCCACTTAAGAAAAATATCCCCTCGAAAAAACTTAGTATTATGTGGAGGAAAATTTAAGTTTGAAATTTTTTGTAATGTTTTCGCATTTTTCGTCCACTACTTCCTAAGAAATATTTAATATAATGTTTACTATAATGTTAAAGAATATAAACAGTTCCAATTTCAGTGTTGGAAACTACAAAAACAAAAAAAATTGGCGTTGCAACTTAAGAAAAAATTCCTTGCGAACAACCGTAGTATTATGTGGAAGAAAAATTAAGCTTTAAATTTTTCCTCCACTAATTCCTAAGGATATTTTCCGAATATTCCAAATACTATTTACTATAATGTAAAAGAAAATAAGCTGTTCTAATTTCAGTGTTGGAAGCTACAAAAAAAAAAAAAAAAAAAAAAAAAACGAAAAAGTAGTGGCGTGTCCTATTGTGTGGAGATAAAATTCAGCTTCAAATATTTGTAATTTTTTCGAATTTTTCGTTCACTACTTCCTAAGGATATTTTCCGAAAATTCCACAATAACTGCTGTAAGAGTATGCTGTACCTACGCTAACAAGGAAAAACAGCAACTGCCAAATTATTGTTTTCAAAAAAATCACTTCTATGGAAATTCGTTGTAACTTCCAATATGTACTGAAATTTGTAATCTTTAAGCATATGGCATAAATCTTAAGTCTCAAACAAAAAGCGTATTCTCAGTTATGTAAGTATTAGTTGCGCACCTAAGTTTTCGCTGCTTTTTTTTATAAAAATGCAAGTATATTATGGAAACATGTTTACCGATGATTCATTGAAAGTACTATCCATTGCTAGCTACTGATTTTTCCCATCTTGCTGGCATAGCTCGAATTCCGTTACAGTAAAACTGTTCATCTTTCGAGGCTATCCACGAGTCTAGCCATTCCTCGATGTCATAATATGAGTGACACAGCTGATCGCCAGACCGTGTGCCATAGAACGGACCAAGTGATAATCGGACGACGCAGTATCTGGAGAATTGGCGGATGGGTTGAGACTTTCAATTTCAGCATTTCCAGGTAGGTTTTAATGGGCTTGACCACGTGAAGCCGAGCGCTGTCATATTGAAGAATCACATTTTCGTGTGTCTCCGCGTATTGCAGGCGTTTCTCGCACAGACCTCAGCTTAATCGCATTAAATGAAGTTGATACCGATCCCCAGCGATGGTTTCAAAAGCTCGTAATAAATAACACCAAGTTGGTTCCACCAAATACACCTTCGTAGCGTGAGTATTTGTCCGAGGCGACGACGTAGACCGAGCAGCCCCCGTGACTTTCTTTTCTTTGGATTGCTGTAATGAATCTATTTTTCACCACCCATTACAATACGGTGAAGGAAACCCTTCCATTTTTGTCGCTGAAGCAGTTGTTCACTGGCGAAAAAAACGATGCTCAACATCCCTTGGTTTTAGCTCATAAGGAACCCAATTCCCTTGTTTTTGAATCATTCCCAAAGCATGCAATCGCCTGAAAATGGCTTGGCGGGAAACTCCTACCTCTACCTGCGTTTGACACGGATTCCCATCAAGCAATGTCGTCAATTCAGTGTCTTCGAAGGTTTTTCGTCTACCTTCACGCGAACGGCCGTCAACATCAAAATCACTGTCTTTAATCTCGACACGTTGTTTTACTTAAAACTGCATTTCCGCAAACTTTTTGAACCTCTCAATGAGTTTCAGCCGCCGTTTTCTTCAATTAAAAGAAGAAAATCGATACTTCCCGCATATGACGATTATTTGACACAAAATCATACATATTCACACAACCAAAAGAATATGACGTCAAAAGAAAATCTCTATTTTGTCGAGGCGGCATGCTTACCATATGACTAAGCTTGGCTCATGACGTTTAGGTTATGACAGAACCGACTATCACTTACAGCTGGGGCCATCTATTGGCAAACAGCGGGGACTTAGTCGGTTAGGATTATTATACTGCAGCAGATACTTGCTTTCTCTTAAATGCTTAAAAATTCTTCACAGAATGAATTTTTAACTCCTTCACTCTTTTTCTTACAACTTGTCTTCTTATCCTCCATTTTAGATTGGAGTAATTTTTTCTTTAATGCTCATCTCCTCTGCTTTCAACTGCTTACTACTACTATTCTTCTCTTCTCTTTATTTAACTCTTACATACACCTAGATTTGTTTCTTCACTCTTTTTCCGATTTAAGTGTGTGCTGCAATCTTCTAGCATAAAATGTAATTCGGTAATAGAATTTTAGTTGCAATTTTTGTTGATATATTTTTCATTTACTAGTTCAATTATGTGGTCACCCTTCTTTCAAGGGCGTCCACAACAGTGGGATAAGGGTGCAATAATTACATTAATTAAAAATAAACTATCAAAATTTTATGGAATACAAAATTGTGGAAAACAAATCAAACATTTTTTGCATAAACTAAATTTTTATTGTATGTACTTACGAAGATATATCGAAGCCTATTAAAAGACTCCTAAAAACTTTCTCTGTACCTTGTATAATCTCTCACTTAACGCCTGCTTATATTTACTGGCATCTCTTTAACTACATCTTCCAGTTTCTCTTTCTCTCTCTCTCTCTATCTCTCTTTCTCCCAATATTTGTAATCTATTTCACTTTCCTCTCATTTAGGAATATTTTTTTGTAAAAACAAAAAAGTTAAGCTATAATTAATCTTAAGGTAATTTAGAAAAAGCAAACAAAACAAAAAAAAAAAGAAACTGTATTAGGGTTTTTACACAGTCTTGAAGTGTTAACTAATCGCTCTCGCTGTATCTCTCTCTCTCCTCCCAGCTTTCTTTCACTCTTGCCTACTCTTAGGTATCTTCTCTCTTTTCTGCCTTTTCACCTTAACTCTAAATTACAGTTTTTTTTTTGACTCTCTATAATTTCTGTTCTTGTACAAAATTGTGTCAATTAAAAGAAAAATTTCATTAGCACCACCGCCCAGGGACCTTTACACTGGAAGATCCTTGGCTAGTGGTGAAATTTTAGGATTTTAGCGGTTTAGTTTATAGATTATAATTAAATCAGATGATAGTATATACCCCCTGTAAACTGTTAACTCTTTAAGCGGCATTAAAAGAAATGTAGCCCAAGACTTACATCCAAAGTGATTTGTTTGTTAATCTGATGGGTGCCTTAAAGGGTTAAGATGTATCTACAATTCTCTATATATATACGTATAGGGGGTGCTAACGTTAGGTATTCTGGGTGACATTCTTTACTAATCACAGTATTTTATACAAGACAATTAAATAGTTTTAATGGTATCCTCTCTGTCCACAACCCTCTTTGTCTGTTGCTATGAGGAGAACGTCAGAGTTCTCTTAATGAATTACCAAAAGTCGAGTGTTCTCTAGTCACTAGAACCCCTAACGCAAACGCCTCTTGTTTGAATAGTTTTTAGGTTTTTAATACAAATATATATATATATAAAAAAAAAACAAAACTAAACAAAACAAAACACAAAAGCTAAAACTAAATCAGCTTCAAGGCCGATCTCAGTTGAAAGGTTAAAGGTTATAATAGGATTAATCGTATATTCAGTTGAAGAAAAGATTCCAGTGAATCCTTTTTCCTTCAGCCATCCATACAGTTAGAAAAACCAAAAAAAAAAAAAAAATAAAAAACACTTCCTTAGGCATCTATCCTTCCCTTTGCCCTTAAGTAAATATTGTAAAATGACTATTGAGTTTTAACTTTTCAACGTTATTTACCTTTCAAATCCTCCTCTAAAATATGAAATACAATTAAAATAGAGCAAAAAAAAAAGAACAAAACAAAAACAAAAAAAAAAAAAACAAAACAAAACTGAAAAACTCGGCTAAGGTACCAAAGCAATACTCATTTTTATACAAAATCAAGAAAATGACAAGTTTTGTATAAATTTTATAAGCAATCTAAGGCTCTCATTACTGAGAAAATTATGTATTAGAAAACATAACTCCCTAAGATTAAATTAAAAGCAATTATTTTTAGATTTAATTTCACACAAAAGCGAACAACAACTATGTAAATATCTAAACTGCAATCAAATTGTAAATATTTGTTAACAAAAAAAAAAAAAACAAAAAAAAAAACTTTAATGTAAATCACAAAATCCGAAACGTAGTCAACGAATATTAGAGAATGCAAAGCTATTAAAATACAAATTATTTAAATTTATTGTAAGTTTTATATACAATGCATTACATACATACGAATATTGATGAACAAAAGTTAAGCAATATTTTTTACATATAACTCACATATATTCTTAAATTATTTCATTCACCGACAGCTATTAGTTTTAGCCAAGAGTACATGTGAAAGAGGCCAAGAATAGCTTATTGTTTTCCTTCTGCTACATTTTGCCCAGCCTCAAAATAATTTAGTTAACCTAGAATGTGTTTTAGTTTTCTTTTCTGTATAATTTCCCTTCAAATATTTATTACTGTATTTATTGCTAATAAATAATTGATGACATTTTTTTTTAACAAAACAACGTTTTTTTCCATAGTTAAATATAGTAAAACAAGAACAACAATTATTATTATTATTCATTAAAAATGAACAAAAAAAAAATCTGACAAAGAGCAGCATGAATATATTTATTATATATAGGTATATATTCACATAATTATGTATTTATTTATATACATATATGAGCAAACATATGTATGTATATACATATACTTATATATATACTTTAAATATTGATTAATAATTTAAGAGTTACACTTACACACTCACACATACAAAATCGTACATTATATATAGAAAACGAACAAACAGAAAATTATAATTATATATACATATATGTATATATAAATTTATATATAAGAAATATATATATATATATATTATATATATATATAATATAATATAATATATATATATATACATATATATATACGAATATAAATACATTCTGAAATATTATTGAAAACACGAAAACAAACATATTCTTGTTTTATTTTTCTCTTCTCCCGTTTCTTGCCACACCCACAACAACAAAAAGAACCAAATTATTT